>JAOTON010002149.1:0-265000 GCA_034440635.1 Lepas anatifera | reverse complement strand
AGGGAAACGCGCATCGCCCGGTGGGTTCTCTTGCTTAGTTTTGTCATCACGTCTATATTTGGAAATGCTATGAGTTATGCGTTTAATGTGTTTTGCAGGCAGCAAGACAAACTGTCTGTGGTGGTGCAAGCTAGTGGTCAGATTACGCTTGCAATGAGGGCTTTATATTGGTCATAAGTCATCCGCACGTACGCAGTCAATTTATTTATACCTAATAACCTGTAGCAAACTGGCCATTACTTCTTTGTTTTTGTTGAGCACTCCGGAGTTATTTTTCCTTTACAGTATTTGGGTGTAATATTATAAGTGACAGCACATAGGTAATCATATTTGTTTTCTGATGAAGCATTGGTGTTGTAACAAGTGGCTCAGGTTGAATTGCTTTTACACGGTCCGGAGCCCTTAAAGTAAATAAAAAGGCAATGTGACGTTTTTCATTCCATGGTGTCTTCTGCATTGGTTTAGAACGATGGATTCACACGCATTTTGCGGGGGGCAACATTCTTCCCCTCCTGGTTTTCCCCAAATAATGGAAAAAACAGAGGAACGCAGATGCAGAGCAATGCAACGTGCAGTAATTTATTTCTGATCAATTTCACGTATCTGGCCAAATTTGGTAGATCAGTTCATGTCAAGTCAAGGAACTATTTACGATCAAGCGAGCCGACCTAAACACCCAAAATCACGAGTTTGAAGCAGTACTAAAGGAAGAGTTGCCAACCAATCAGTTGCAACCTTTCACACTTGATAAGGTCATTAGGACCTAGTAATCTGATGTCTGATGAAGTTTGCGTATTGTTGACCTAAGATGGGGTAAATTTTTCGTTCATCCCAAAATAAGTCTAGGGTGAAGAATATAAATGTTTTGTTTTGAGTAAATACTGGATAGATCAACTTGAAAGTCCTCATTCCATGTGTTCTTACCAGAATCTTGACCATAAAGTTTATATTTTGACTATTTGACGTCTCAAAGTTAAGGTGGGGTCAGGTGAGCAGCAATGATTATTTTGCGAATAACTTCGGACTGAGTCGGGATGAAGCTTCCATTTTGCTTGCATTGTGCTTATCTTGTCATGGGGAGTCGATTGATATGCAACATTGCTATATCAGGTCACCATGTGACCCTGACTGAGCTCGATGTCAGGTCATTTTCACCATTTTACCCAGCTAAATCATATCATACATCGTTCGATTTTCTACGATAAGAGGAATCCAATGATGCCTAAAGGTTTTCTCTAGCTCCGCTGAGAAAACATATGTAAGATAAAATGTACGCTGCCCTACTGTAAGTTTATGGAACCTTCCTTGACTTCTGCTGACCTTAATATTACCCGATATAAAAAGAGCATGTATAACTTGTTTCCTTCCTGTCCAGAGCTTTTGAATTCCGTCCGTTAATCTCATCTAGCTCTTCCGGGAAATAAGATATAAGGGGGAATATGCCCCCAGTGGGGCGCGCCATACCAGGGACCCCAGCGTGGTTTGTGTTAAAATAGCTTTGCTAAAAACTAAATATACATAAATACCGTTGGATGACTAAGATGTCAAAGAAGTAGTAGTCATTAAATGTATCTGTGTTTATATAATTTTTACAAATTATTTTTTTAATGGGTGCACCATATTCATGGATCCGATGAAAGACAGCATAGATTCGTTATTTTCCCTGTCATCCACATTTACTTGAGCCTCACCAGCCGTCCGACAGGGACATGAGGTTTCAGTCATGCAGGTACACAAATCAGCCCATCCATGACTCAAGTGAGCAGGTTCAAATCTTGTTTAATTCCGGACACATGTCTGCACGTGCTGGCGTAATAAACTGGAGCATTTCAAATTGAATGCAGGCATCAAATGGGACGCATATTCTCATGCATACTTTGCGTTTAAAGTGTTATGTTGCAGTTTAGTGTTCACCTCACAGTTTTGCCATATCATCAAAATATTTAGTCATATTTTTCCATATCTTGTTGACATTTTCGTATCTATCTATTTTTTTCTGACATGGTTGCATTTTACTTACATCAGCAGGCCAGTAACAAAATCAGCCTTAAGCGGACAGACATTATCACATGTAGTATTTTCTGCTCTCAGCTTCTTAATCTCATCTTTATCAGACCTTTATAAATTCTGAAATCAACTCATGATTCTATTGCAGCAGTCGCAGCACTTCGTAAGTAAGGAATGGAGAGTGACTCTATAAAATACTTAAACACAGGTGCAGAGGGTTTTTCGGCTATGAAATTAAATCTGTTCGGCACTGACATTTCATAGCCTCTGTGTATCTGCTCTCTTTCTGCAAAAGCTACTGATTTCGATTTTTCAAAAGATCTCTTAAGCCAAGGCATATTTTCCGGATGTTCAAACAACAAAAAAAGTTCGAAATGCTCTGATCGCCCCATCTTTTCCCGCTTCAGACCGTGCAGAAAGTTGAGCGGGTACGGGTCTTACGGAGAGACCGTGACGATCACGCCATTTCATCGGCACCGCTGAAGGGTGTCGTCAACGTCTGCGCAACGACTGCCCTCGTCATCAGCTCCAAGCCCTTTCACTGGAAGGCTGCCAGATCACGTTCCCCAGCCGGGTTAATGAGCACTGCTCGGGAAATCGAACCGAGTGCTGCCAACTCAGCACCGATTGCCAGGCCTGAGTGACTAAGCTAGTCTCCAGACTCTTGGTAATTCTATCAGCTACATGAAGGGGTTGAATGGCTTATAGGTTTTGATTACATTACCGAGCGAAATTCAAATTAGCCATGCAATTGAAATATGGAATTTACCGGCACAGACTTATCGTTGCTTGGCAGCGTAAAATGATTCAAAATTGTGAAATTCAGCGATGCTGTTGTGAGCCTTGAACTTTAAATAAAACTTTGAGGTTTGAATTCCAGATTTTTTGTTTACCATCACCAGGGATAGCAATTCTTACAGATACTTTGATTGTTTTGAGGCATCAATTTATGACGTATGATGAGGCCAACCAAAGGTCAGAAAATATCTAAAATGTTTAACATTGTTGGATGCATATTTCTAGAAGCCAATTAACCATAATTATCATCCTGGACTTTTGGATCAGTTTTCGTGGATACAAAAAATTTAAACGTAAGATATCACATACATACTGCACTTTTGCGCCTTTTCCATTCATTTGACAATTTTCTCTTTCGTTAGCATATCCAAAGCCTTTTTTCATTGAACCTGCGACGCACTCCGACTGCGTTGTATGTGCAGTAAACTTTTAACCTTAAGGCGGATTATATATAAATAAAGGCGATTTTGCACAGATACAGCTGGATCTAATGAACTATGCCGATGATAGGTCATGCATGTAAAATTCACGTAAATGCAAATGTAAAATTCGCGTAACCCTTTGCATCGACGTTGCGTGCTAAACCCATTCTCGAAAATCATCGAGCAGGAAACATATACTTAGACCAATCGCATGAAACGCCGAATCTCGGAATAGTCATAAAGCTGGCCTGGTCATCCAACGGCCGCATGGTGCAAACTGTCAAATTGGGCCCTAGGCATTTCAATTACAGTTCCCCGGACAGGCAACAGCTTCTAATTACTCTAGGGTGAGAACTGTGACCAAATATGTAATTTATTATTTGGTCGTAACAGTACACCAACCTTTGTAGAAACAGCTGCAATATTTGCAAATTAAATTACATTGTTAGGTGATGTAGCTTTAAATTTACAATTATATAATCACCAAGTTACGCGTCTCACTGGCCGTGAATTTGGGTGGCTCGAGAGGGAAAGACCATCCGATATGATATCTGCAACAATTTTTACTGTCAAGAGATTGACCGAAAGATCTTTGAATCCAGGTTTTATCCAGCTCTTAAAATGTTGATGTTTCTCAATGTTTATTTTGATTTATGAGTGCTTTTTGGCTATTGGAACTAAAATGCGTGTCAATGTGACTATAGTAAATGATCCTACTTATTCTAGACCAACATAGCGCACATCAATAAGTTATCACCCTCTGTTATAGAACGTTTGCTTTTTATTTCAGTGCTTTCAGTCACTGGCTGCGCGCCTCTTCATTTATATAATCAGACATCCGCGAGAAGTCCAATGTTCACATGTAACACCAGTGTTTAGAATGTCTTCCGAAACCTGAACAGAGCCTGTGAAACCTGAAAAATACCTGTCTTACAGCTCAGATACTGATATATGAACCAGTGTGTCGCGGTGTAGAGGTCAGGAGATGTTTTTGTTTTCCCGGTGTCTGCCGTTTGGTGACGACTGGTGCCGATGTCGATCCGGCGGCTACCCAATCCGCTCTTAACCCGTCCTATATTTCCATGAATAGTCAACTCTTCGCGGTATAAAATTCTAAATGGTAATTGTTTTGGATGCTTCACCATCTGGCTATATTATCTCAGCTATCTCTGTCTACAGAAAAAGAGCCATTTGTCGGCCTATTCCATGTTTCCCAGGCATTTCCGGAGAAGAAGGCATCGTACCATCCATGACCCTAGGGCATCGATATAAAAAATGGTATTGCCACAAATTGTGTACCCAATGAGCTTACTACGTTTTATGAATCTCAGATCAATATACGAAATATATTTTCACTGCTGCCACGTGGAATATTCTTGGAAGTGAGGTCACGTGAACTGGCCTAGTAACCCAATCTGAGACTACTCGGACCTGTTAATTTGGCAAGGCCGTGCAAAATGTGAAGAAGAAACCTTTTTAATTTCAGTGCCGCTCCGCGCCACCTTTTTCGAGCCGCTTCGGAAACCCCCGCAGGGGGTGGAATATCAAACCCGAGCGGGGGTTAAATCACATTTGAAATATTAATAATTCGCAGCATGAACAAAATAGAAGGCAACCATATAGATGTGAGATAACATTCATCAATTGTCTATAAATGCAGCCCCGTATGGTCAAACCGTCAGCTCGATAGGTTCCAGGCGATACAAATTTTAGCACATTTTCATATCAAAGTACCTGCTGCGTGCTAACACGCATACCGTGGGCCCAGAGCACACAGAGGTGATTCATTTGGTCAACAGACGCAGTTTCGTCACCTCTGTGACCTTTTGAAACACTCGGACCTCTGGTAAATGTGTAGAGGAAATTATTCAACTGGTGTGGATCCCCAATATTCCAAAGAATTCCGTCGCGTGACGACGGAATACGTCCAACGTGGTTCCAGAAAGTAGATTTTAAGCGATCTAATATTTGCTGCGGTGAATTTTATAGACCAGTGGCTCCCATACAATGGTCATAACCTCATTGAAGGTCACACATGCACTTTTCAGAAGCAAAACAAAGTCTTCGAAGCTGGGCCATATATGCTACGATCAGACTGCTGAGATGCAGCACTCCTCGAGAAGTCTGACTGGCTGAAGGAACAGAATATACGTTCTGAAACAAAATTTTGCCAATATTTCTGGAAGAATTTGACGGACATCTAATATTCTTTAACCACAAACTAATAAGGCAGCTGCCATTCCAACTATACGTCTGTGTGAAAACCGTTTTTGAACGCTCTTGCTATGAAAGGTTGATGACCGTTGGAGCCCAAAAATATGTTTTTTTGCAGAAGAGAAGTCCATTATACAAATCTTAAATGACGAATGCACGCAAAGTCCTAATATTTGTGTTTCTTTGATGTCAGGTCTTTTGACCTTGAATAGCTCTCTCACCTGACATGACTTGACAGGAGAAATTTGGTCAAATGCGTAAAATTAATCAGGAATAAGGTATTGTGAATTGTGATGTTCTGCGTCTCTTGGTTTCTGTGTTATCTGGGGAATACCAGGAAGGGGCGAACCCCCCCTCAGCTGGGCGCGTGCTTACACAGTCGACCCAAAATTGATCCAGAACAGTGGTTATCAGCCCTTGTCACACCATCTCCTCCTTTTCTTGAGGCAAAAACGTCATTGCCCCACAGGTCCGGACTAATTGCGATTTATGGAGGTAGCGTTTGCTGGTTTCCAACATGCTGGTTGAACCTATGTCAAGACTTTCTCTGGAGCGGGCCAACTTGCAATAAAGCAATGCATGAAAGCACATGTATTTGCTACCTTCTAGTTCCAGATTTGTTGATTTGAGAATATATTGCCGACAAAAAAACAATAACGTTCTAAGAAAATATTTGATTTATTTGTATGCTTTATCGACCTTATTTTTTAAGGCACCATGACCCGAAACCTGGCACGAACAGAATCAGGAGTTTTAGAGTACTACTCAAAAGGCTTGGAAAATGTCTTACAATTTTGTTCGGAAGAATGATAGGGTGCTTTCCAGCATGTTTTATAGTTAGGTCCACGGACGTCGCCACCGGGGGCCAGGGGCGATTGCTGCACTGAAAAAACGGAGTGCCGGACCCAACTCTTGGCTAGCGATATATTTGAAAACGTCAGTTTTTTTTACGAAAATATTCCTTTTGCTTTTTCACGAGATTTTACTAATGATCGATAGATAAAAGCGTTGCAATTCCTTATCTAGGCGACTGAGCATACAGACAAATGGACTTGGCTTTCCATTACTAGGTAGGCCTACTTCCGCTCAAAAATCCGTGTCGATGCCCTCAGATTTTCACATCATCGGATGACTGTAGCCTTCGTGGTCGTGTTTCCATTACTAAAGACGCTCTCAGTTCCTGGAATCCCGGCTGACAGTACCCTGTCATCATCAGTCAGTTTTAATCAAAGTCTTTATCATCAACATGCCTAAGCTTAGCATTCCCATATTTCAACTTCGCAGGCATTCGCCAGCGCTTCAGCATGGTTCCGTACCACAAATGGGGCCACAAACCATCGCGTGCAAGTCACTGATGTATAAGCCTGCAAGCAATACTTTTGGCTGATATTGTACAGAGTCAGGCGGAGCGGAAGCGTCATCAGGACGGTGCCCTTTCTGCGGCGGCCAGCCTGTCCGAACTTGATGACCGCTCTGTCAACAGCAGCTCTGGCTTCCGCACTGGCGGATCAAGGAGGGGAGGGGAGGAGGGGCATAGGGGCATTTTGTTCCCACGCATCCATTTTTCAGATTTCCTAAAAAGAAAACACAGTGTTTTTTACGAGTTGTGACCTGGCTCCACCTCCCTCCCAAACAACCAGTGAACATCCACCATTAGCACGGCCAACAGCAAACCTTTGAAAGTGAAATCGTGGTGGCGCGGACAGGTGAGTTGCCGTCGAGACGCGGCGTTGTTAGAAGTACCTCAGCGCCGCTGTGTGGCTAAAGGATTAGAATCGTGGTCTTGTGAACGCTATGTCATGCCAAGGGTTTTCGCGACCATGACTTTATCAAAGCAAGGTCAGGAAATCATATGGTTAGGCCGGTATTTTCGTGACCTTTCGCAAACATTGTATAGGATTCTTGGCAAGGTAGGAGAAGCAAGAGCAATGTGCCATGATGTCATGGAATTCCCAGTCAGGGTATGCACATTTGGCTACTGCATAAAAAGTATGGCCAACAAAAGTGTTGGAGATAACTCCCTTGTTGGGGACAAAGAATTGGTGTTTAAGAGCGATTCAACTTCTGAGGAAATATCACATGGGCAGCGGCTTTGCTGCGGATCTTTCACTGGGGATGGGAAATGGACTCCAGCTTGGAGATGACTAAATGTGGGGATTGGGAGCAGAAGTCTGAAATTAACATGTGTCTTGGAGAGTGTTCATGAGGCAGACATCCAGCACCAGATCGATCATAAGCTGGGGGACGAGTTCCCCCACTCCCACTTTCGTTGCAGTTGGTAAGTAGTAAAGCCCAATACTTCCGAGCGCAGGGGACCATTGCTTCGAACGTCTTTAATATTGAATCATTAGCCTCCTAGTGCAGCATAGAGAGAATAAGCTAAGAAAATGTCTTCCTTTCTCCTCTCTACCATTTCATCCCAGGATTGACATCCAAGTCCGTGATTGAGGCAACTGCTGATAGTGCAATGCGGGACAGTCTATATTCAGGTGGAGTAATACGGCAGAGTCTATATTCATCTAGCGTACTGCGGGATAGCCTAATGCTTCAGGCAGTGGACTGCTGAACATAAGTGCAGTTTATACGGTACTATTTAACCCTCACCCCTTTGGGGGCATCGATGCCCCCTAAGGTTGTTTCAAGATAGAAAAAACGACGAGACGCAGCACCGGGGTTGAGGGCTTTATCTCTCACCCCATCATTTTCTCACCATCCCTGAAATTGTCTACCCCGGGTCACACAAGGTCAGGTCACCAGGCGAGGTTAACCAAGGTAACCTCACTTCAATTTTAAGCTCTACTGTAGCTAAATTTTTAAAGCAGATCGATTTGAAACTTCCTAAACTTCATGAACCCCCAGGGTCTACAAAATGTATATCCGGGATTTTTAGATTTCGTGACCTGAGGGCAGGTCACAAGGTTGCCTCTCTCATTGGGAAAAGCATGGGGAAAAGCTGTCTTATGATCTAAAAGTCACAAAAATGATTGTAAATGTTCAGGCTGCTCAGAAAAGCGTTCTCGAACACCCTTTTACGGATACCAGGGATGATATTTGCCATTTGACCTATCTGAGGTCATCACAGGTCACCAGGGGTCAAAAACAGTATTTTGACGATAAATTTTGGCCTCATCAAGCTAGAGCAATGGAACAGACACCATCGTCTGTCTTGTCACTGGCTTTCATTTTATACAGCAAGGTCACTTTCTGACATTTTATGACCTTAGGTCATGGCGGGAGATCATTACGTTCTACATAGCGGAAACAATTTCTGGCATTTTTCCATCGAATTTACTTACCCAGATTAAACTAGCTTTAACGGCATGAGAGCTATGCCCAGTTTGCTTAACCCTATTTCCGGCGGGAATATTGCCCCCTCAGGTTTTTCGAGAATATCTCGAAACGGCTGCGATAGAACTTGAAACTTAACCCTAAAACTAGTACAGGCAGGTTTCGAAATTTTCAAGATTATATATTTACCAGGGGCGGAGCTATGGCTGGGTTTTTGGGGAGGTTCAATCCACAAACCAAGTATTATCGTATGCGATGGGTTTTTGTAAAGGAAGCCGTCTCGATCCGATACCAGTTATATGGTTTTATTATATCATTTTTATGTGAGATGATAGTGCATTCTAAATTGTCACTATTTGATTCATCAGGGGCGTTACAGCAGTTCAAAATGGGGAATGTTATCAAGAAGGACTAAACGTTAGTAAGTGAGAAGACTGCTTACAGCCGTCCAGGGCGAATACAATTGGGTATATGAAAATTCAAAATAGTTATAACCCAATTCTAGATTACCAGAGGCGTGTCCAGTCACTACACATTTCAAAATGTATATTCCCAGCCAGTATCACCGCCGCGACCAATATCATTGTATATTGAAAATGTGTTTCAATCACCCCCACCCCCACGACGAGTCCTTGATCCGCTATGTCACCCCTTCCCAGAGCTGCCATGGGAGGGTAAAATTATCAGAAATTAAATTTCAACTAGTCGAGGGACTAATATACCATGCATACCATTCGCATATTGTTAGTATGTATTTACCCCACTGTTTTACCTTACTGCATCCGCCCCTGATGAGTTTTCACTTTTTTCTCATTTATTTATGTGTCAAAGATGCCAAGCAGTATATGACGGCTTTAATCCGCGTAACAAAAACTTTTAGGTTGTATATATTTCCCCTCATAGTCCTGGTCCTGGAACTGCCATTGAATTTCAATTTTGCGTAACTCAGTATATGAAAATTTTGGGTCAATTATTTGTAAATCTGAACTAGTTTTGTGAAAATCGTACAACAGAGACAAGGGTTATGAAAATCTAAGAAATAAACAAAAATTGTATATTTTGCACGACCTTCTCCTAAAAATAAAAATTTTGAAATTTTCTTTTTCAAAATAAAGTTTAGCAACAGAGAACCTATGGCACTTTGAATTTTCAAAATCGGCCGGTTAGATTACGAGATCTTAGGGGCCGATATTGCCCTTGCCGGAAATAGGGGTAGCCGGGAGCCTGACGGAAATAGGGTTAAGCATTCCATATTTTAGTGAAAATAGCCTATCGTGACCTAACTTGACCTGTGGAGGTCAAACCATTGACCTGAGAGCTTAAAAATGTGAGGTATTTTCTTACTTAATTTATGCGAGCTTTTTAATGCACTTCGCAGATTTGCGCTAAACCCCATATTTTCGGAGTTATAGGGGCCATCGATGTCCCCGGTGGGGCAAAGGTGGCGCCGGACCCCCGGTGAGGCGCGGGTTAAAGAGTACGGTGCAGCAAGGTGCAGTCAGGCACATGCATCGGCGATGTCAGGGATGGTTTTTTTGGGACAAGTGGAAAGCAGGGTTACAGCGCCAAAAATGAAGCTTCCTTCCAGCAATAACTAGCGTTCTTCCCAAAAAAATCCCGTGTTTTCTCAATACACAACTGGGTTTATCGCTGAACACACGCTTGGCTTGATTTGGTTTGACGCGTCCAAGCCAAGCATGCATCCAGTAAGAAGTTCAGTGAGCTATCGAAAAAATACTAGATTTGTTTTTAAGAACACAAGCTGCTGCCAGACAGAAGTAACATAGTTTCGTACTATAGCCCCACCTCACCACTTGACCCCACAAATTCCCTTCCTGGCAACACTGGTACACGTGCCTGATTGTGGCTTGCTGCGCCGTCCTTTCAAATTACCATGTAACCTGCATTTTTTTACCATATACCTACCTTCAAGCGGTGCTTCAATAAGCACGAACATTTTTTATGTGGCATTCTGGAGTGAGAGCGATAAGAACAAAATATTGACTCCTTCCACGGGGATGAAATTCGGTTAAAAACACTCTCAAATATATCTAATATTCGTCGTAAGCAAAGCAGGCGGGGCCATTCGTAGTCACTGCCATGGTTACCACAAAAAGGTAAAAAATATGCCAATTACATGTGCCATGGAGTATTCATTCCCAATAGAAAGGGAACAGTTCACCCTACTTCTGTCGGGCTGCTCCATTTTGTCAGGGGGTGGATTTTGTCCTCCGAAAGACCTGTTCACAATATTTCCGCATCCCTTACCGATGCGATGGAGTGGGTAAAGGGTGTTCGACTTCCACGCCACTGACCCGGGTTCAAATACGGGGGCGGGTATTCTGCATAAGTCTGACCTACCCCCATAATACGCTCCCAGCATGGTGAGAGTTGGCGGCACCATATGACCTCAGCAGTTAGAGTGTCATAAAGTCCCAAAGTTACCGAGCAGACGCCGTACGTCCGCCGGCTTTCCCTATTTCCCTCTAGCTTAGAAAAAATGACAAGCGACCCGGCCCGGCCGTACTGCCGCGTTCAACCAGCTTATTGGCCCATTCACACTTGGAAAAGTCTGACAACATTTCTGCCGGCCGATTTTACTAAAACATGTGCAGGGAATGACGACAGAAGAATATTGGCAGCTTCGGTTGGCAGGTTTTGCCAAGTAAGATTAGGCTTTATATGCATATACAGATAAAAGTTAATAGGCCTATTGACACTTGGCAGAATCTGCCGACCAGGCTGCCAATATTTTTGTCGGCAATCTCCTCTCGCACTTTTGTAAATTTGGTCGGCAGAAATGTTGACAAATTCTGCCAAAGTGTGAATGGGCCATTCAACTCTGCGAGTAACTGCAATACCTTGTCGGGGTCTTAATCATTTTATAGCCTAGCCAATTCAATCAATGACGGAACATATGAGGGATGAATAGAGTTCTGGCGAAGCTCGCGACACCTGAAAAAGCAGGGGCGCGTCAATTCACCGAATTGCCGTCATTTATCCGGCCATAATTCCTGTTTTGGCTGTTTTAAGTGAGTCCAAACTTGGTGTGCAAGGAGTATCAATGCTGTGAGTTATCGGGTAAGGGTCAATGTAATCCTAAGTCACTGCGCTCGCACGCCGATGCATGACAGAGGAATGAACAGATCTAATCTCCAGGCTATGATTTAAGCATTATTCACCTGATCGGGATCAAATTTACGCCATGTAATCGGGCTGATTTAAAAACAAGATAATATTGATTACATTTAGGATCCTACACCACACCTCTTCGATTCCTCAGAAACTACTAGCTCGATTAGGCTGAAATTTGGTATGTGCATTCGCGTTAACACGTGCATTGACGGGGTTTATGCCACCTTCGCTTTGACGGGGGTGGGGGCAGTTACCCGCTCTCCTAAGATCTCAAGAACCACGCTAGATAGCAAAAAAAACAGTAAACGGCGTTGGATAGCCTATTCAATTCTCTTTAGAAAATAATTGAGCTCTTTTTTGTCAGTTCACATTTAAGTTCACTAGAGATCCACACCATTAGAATAATCGCAGTAAGCCAAATCTTATGATGTATAATATGTACCTTGCTAGGTCGAATCAGGTCAAATCTAGGATTTAATCTGACCTGCGGTTAGGTCAAAGTCAAAATAGGTCAAAATGCATGCAACCGCACGCAACCGCAAGGATCATCCTGATGCCGTTGAAATAAATTCTCCATCGCCATCCAGTAGTAAGTTACTCAGTTTAATCCATTTTTCCCATGTATTTCCAATAGCGAGGTCATGGCTCGTACCTGACCTTAGGCCATCGATATAAGAATATCGGAATATATTTTGTAGAACTCAGTGGGCCCATTATGTGGCATGAGTTTATATCGCATAGGTTCACCATGTTCTGGCTAATGTTATCTTAAAAAAGTTTGAGATGAGGTCACGTTTGTAGCCGGGGCTCTCTTGCTTGAAGTGCCTTAGGACTGCAAAAGCCGGCTTTCAGAAGCGGCGCTCACCAAATGCAGAGGTGTCAGGTCTGGTGTGAGTGAGTAGTCTTGGGCGTTTTGGTGGACTTTGTCTTGTGTCGCCGGCTCTCGGCACGTCTCTCCGATGTAAGCTTTGAGAGCCCACGACATAGCTTGGAACCTAGCGTGCTTTTCAGTCGGGACACAATAGGTCTAACCTTTAAAACCATGCAGATAGCGACACGTCCGGTTCGTAGAATAGCTTTCTACAGAGAGAAATGGGAAACCGGCCCCCTAAAACGCCAAACACCGCCGTCGCCCCTAAAGAGCTGCTCTCCGCACGCTCTCCCTCTTCTCAGTACACAAGTAAAACAGACACCGCAATGCAATTCGGTGCTCCTTAATACGTGTTTTAGGATACATTTGACGTTATTTTATTCATATTCATGACGGTAAGATACTAGATGATGAAAATGGTCACAGTATTAATGGCGTCACAATGACGCAGCATTGCCGACAGCGGTTTACTGTCGGCCGGACCGGAGTGATAGCGGCTCTCTATAGTGTATTTGCACTCTATAGTTGCGTCACCACCAAAGTGATTAGTGTGTTATTGATCGACGTTATGCTATTGATCTGTTGTGCTATTGTGGTCCACAGTGGTTGATAATGCACTGTTGAAACGTGCTCATATTCTGAGTCATCGAACCATACAGCTGGTTCAAACAGGGTAATAGAGGACGGTTCCAACAAACCAGCTTCCTAATACACCCACCCACAACCTGTTAGTTCTAAGTCTGATAAAGCACTCGCCTCTTCGTCTGCTGAATGTGTTAGGAATGATTAGTAGACCATAAAACGTGCTGAACGCGGCGGGGATTTTTTAAAACGGTTAGGGTTGCCCACATTTGAAACAATGCCAATAATTACTATAATAAAAGGTGATCACATATAATATCTATCGTGTTCAAGCCTTCTCACAGGTCTGCTGAAGAGCTCATAACCATTTTAAACTGAGATAGAAATATTTAAACACAATTCTAATATTTCATCATGTGTCCCCGGGCATCCCAAAAGAGATATGAATCCACACCCTTGGTGTTGCAAGTAACTATAAAGCTTGTTGCTTCATGCAGTGCCAATTTATCAAAGATATTTATATGGCTATGCTGGGTGAACCTTCTGAAAGCGCGCATCCAATACAAATTTATAGTCAAAAGAAGTAAAATTAGAAACTTTATATAGTGCATTGCAGACAAATCAACGCAGAACACAAGCCACACATTCATAAACCCCCCGCTGGAGCAGTTTTATCATGCAGAATATATCACTATAACTGCCTTGTTAGTTCACGGCTCACGTTTTCTAAGCACAGAATCTGGAATGGTTGTAAGTTTTTAACAGTTTCAAGCAGGCGCCTGTCGATTTTTGTGAATCTCCGATTTTAAGGGATGGGATACTATATATATATATATATATATATATATATATATATATATATATATATATATATATATATATATATATATATATATATATATATAAGTCAGTTTGCAAAAGAACGGATTTCGCATACTAACTTTAACACACACACATATATATATATATATATATATATATGTGTTAAAGTTAGTATGCGAAATCCGTTCTTTGCAAACTGACTAGTTAATTTGCAAAATAAGGGATTTCGCATACTAACTGTAACATATATAAAACAATTATGATTTAAAAGGAATTTTTGTTCCGTCCTAATGGAATTTGAACTAAGATGGCCACTTTTAGAGCATGCCGAGTAACCACTCGATCAATATTTCATTTGTCCCAAGGCTTACCGTTCGCGGAGAATAACAATCAAACTGTCACGTGGTGCGAGGTGACCTTGGAAACGTGAAATCATGCTCAACCCCAGCTGCACTGAAAAATGCTTTGAGAGTTGAGCTTGTGCTCCGATGCCACGCCTCTCCGATTTCAAGGGGTTGACTATTATATATATATATATATATATATATATATATATATATATATATATTTAAAGTCTTTTTTGGAAAATTAGTAAGACATTAGTTGCACGGAGCCCACTCCTTGGGATGGGCGATGGCCACTCGGAGCCAGCAGGCCTAGAGCTTAATGCCCGATAGGACCGGAAGTCCTAGCTCATAACAGAGGTCCTAGTCAGGACCAAGTAAATGTAGATAATACAGTATAACAGCGTAGTTATATCAGATATGCATGCAAGCCATCAGCTCTCATTCACGTCTGAATATGAAGTTGAAAACCTACAAACTGGAACTTGGAATCAAATCACTACATTGTGATATCTGCTAGGACCAATTGCATAGACTAGAGAAAGCATTTAGAGTATTGTGTCGAAAACTCTCATTCTAAGTTGAAAATACATGCAACATAAAGCATAAATTTCTAAATGGCTTCTAATCTACACCGGAGTAGACATACTGAAATCCTAGCAACGTTATAACCCACCTGAGCCTTGAAAGGCCATATCTAGGGAGCCAGGTACCGCGGCTGAACGTTAAGTACATCGCTCAATGCCTGAGTGCTCCCCTCTGACTCGTCAGAGCTACAATCGCAAAATGGCCCCCTGGCGCTGTGACGTCATACCAGGGCGCACGAAAGCGCCAGTATTCAATAGTGTTCAGCGCAGCGACGGGTCTAGGATCTCGGAAAGGGGAGGATGGCGCAAAAACATAAGGGGACAGGCCATACCACCTGGGAGTGAGTGTGGAGGCCGTATAAAAACGTACATTCCGGTACGTACATTTTGTTTTCTGGGGTGTGTGTGTGTTTCAAAACTCTGAAAGGAAACATCGGAGTAAATGTAGTCACCTGGGCACTGTTGTATAGAGGGATGTGACTAGATATTGGAGGAGAGGTTTGTAACTGACAATGAATGGGTGGAAAACAATAAAATACGTGTTTTGCACATTTTAAACATACCAAGATTGTTCTAGTAACTATCACGTAACTCAGCTTTAATCCTGACAACACTGCTGGGGTCAAGGAATGAAGATTTGAGTTTATATAGGAAAACTACCCAAAAAAGACTCCACTGGTAGACCAGGACGATGCGTTGATATGGACGATCATTTTGCGGTCCATTTTGCCATCCATATATTTATACGAATAGTGTCACTTGTTATACTTAACCAGCCTAAATGATTGGAAGAAAAACATATGCAACATGCATGCCACATTGTATCTAGATACATTCGAAAGAAAAGTGAGCTTTGCAGGAACGGCTGAGACACCGGTTTAATGTTGAATTGTCATTATTTTAAACTATGATATGGGACGAATTTAAAATACTATACGTTTCAAGAGAAACGTGAATCAAGAGGAAAAGTAAGACTTAGGTAATCCAAAAATTGATAAAAATATTAAGTGTGCGTCGAAGAAGCGCAGTGAACGTCAAAAATGGCTAACATAAAACTGATAAGCAATGTCCAATGTATGGCTCGTCACTCCATGCTCTGGCTGGAATTCCAGAGGATCAACGATAAAAGCAGACTCATTCCTAGGTGCAGGGCTGGAGATCTCTTCTCTATCCAGGGGGTTGGGCCTTGGGGTTCTGGGTGGGTTAACGATGGTACGGCAATACAAAGCCTATGGGAGACACAAAATCCAAAGGGTCCTGAACCCGTGACCGCCCCCCCAGAATTTCCCCACTCATGCCTAGATGCCTACATATATTTTCCTATTTATGACGATGCACTTATGCCAGACCTGTCATTAAACAAAACATAACTAAATACGGTGTGGAGACCGAAGCTTACAACCCTAAAAGCCTTAAAAGCTTATTGGCCTAAGTTGGCTGAAGTGCTTTTTCAATTCTGCAAAAACAAAGCTATAATTTCGTACCGGTGATCGGGGCCGAGTGTAACAGTTCTCTGGTGGTTATATCACAATAACTATGTTTTCCTGCATCAGGTTTGTCGGATAATGTGCTGCCCGACCGGTTAAGTGCTACCGTGAAGGCAGCATAGATCATCTATGATAACAATGAACAGGACGAACAATTATGGCTGTTATGCACAAGATTGTCTCATTTTGTACGTATGCCGGTCTCCACTTATTACGGGTAAAATGTTGTTTGTGCGAGGTGATCAATCAGGCGAGGTGTACGGTGAAGTATCCTTTCATACACATTTTACGACAACAGCGATGGACAGCGCCAGGGCCGCAGCGAGTGGAAAGGTCCGATGGAACGGACGGCTGCTTAACGGCACCACTGGCAGATCTAGGTGCGGGAAGGCACGTGCTCCTTAAACCGAGTAAATCTTCCCTAGAAGTGTGTCTTCACAATGCTCGTTATTACTAGCATAGAACTTTCTACATACAGTTTATACATACAATCTACATAACTTTGATATTATATAAGGCTCTATAATTCCCAGCGTAGTTGTCATGCTTGGATTCATTTTAAATTGTTGCACTTTGAAACAAGACCCTGTAACGCAAAAGAACAATTCTTTTCACAAAACTGAACTATTTTGGGTGGTATTTGCAAAGGAGGATTCAGGTCACTTCATAACATTGCAGTCATATTAGAGGAATATTGCAGTTTCTAGCGCAGACAATTCAACTGTGGCGCAAAGCGTTAAGAGTATCACTTCACATCTGGTAAATACTAATAGGTCACGTAGTTATTTAGAATCATCATATAGATTTTAATACAATAGGCATTGGAACCGAATAAATGCAAGTTTATTATCCATGATTAAAATCTGGCGGAAATACGGTAAGATTCAAAGCTATTTTGTACCTTTCTTTGAAGCCTAGGTATTACATAGCTTGCACGCGTACTTCTCGTGAACGTAGCTTATGTTTTAGGTATCTTGCGTCATTCCCATCCATCTCTGATCTAGATGTATCACTTCAAGACACTAAAGCCTCACGCCTAGCAGCAACGAATTCATCTGAAAAGCCGATGCTTTTAACTCTTTGTCTATATCTGCACAGGGGAGGAGTGCGATGGTGTAGTCAGGGCCAAAAAAGTGTTCAGTGTGTCACCATTGAAAATGTCAAACCATCAATGTGTCACCAGCCCAGGCTGCAAAATACGGCACTTTTTGTGTTAGTACGATATCAATGGATACTCCTGAGCCATCCTAGCTGCATGAAAAAGATATGAACAAGTTCAAATAACAGCTACTAATTTCGGCGATATGTTCCATTGGTCCGGGGGAAACATTTCGGATATTTTTTGTCACCTTACCCACCTTGGGCTGTCACCATTTATAATACCAAAATTGTAGGCTTTTCGATCCCTGGGTGTAGTGGGTAGCGTATTCGCTGACCCGGGTTCAAGGCCGGGCGGATTCCCTAAAGGAAGAGCAATTTGACTCCCCAGAACCCGTTCCAACACGGAGGCAATTGGTATCGCCTTCTAACTGTTTCAGTAGCAACACTTATCATCCATTAAGTGTGCCTGTTTAACCCGGTACCCCTTGGGCTCTTTCCTTGCACACCACCGCCTGATGGGAGGGGTCCGATGGGAACCCCTACGATCTCGGGAACCGGAAGTGATACGGGAAAAATTCAAAGGGCACTGCAAGCCCCTTGCTGTCTGCCACTCTGGAGCCGAGTGCGAATCATATCTGTTGAACCGTGACGTCACGGTGGGTCAAAATAGGTGAAATTTGGGCCAATTTAGAAGAGCCCTTATAACTTGAGAACCATTATACCTAGAACAACACAAAATACATCAATGTGGTCATATTTACGTATAGACTCAAATAATATACGGGTCATTCTAGGAAAAATCGTCCAGGTAAGCACCAAAAACTCCTCTAGAAGCCGTGTTACACTCTGGTTTTGTCAGTCTTTGTCAGTTTTAGAAGAACAGAATCGCCTTACATGGGTTTTGGGTTTTATATGACGCCATAACTAATTGACATGACCTGACCTGATACAAAAATTCGGTCACAAGCTGTCAAATTAATCACCCTAGAATACTGCAAAGCGAAGCGCTTCTCCTTTGAATCTGCTTTGAATAATTTGCGAAAAACCGAGGGGGTTCAATCGCACCCTCAGGTGATAGGTTGTGCTAGTATACTACTTCCTTGATTCTAACGGGTCTTTATAAAACCACTGCGTAGTTTTTGACACAGGTGCTATCACCTGCAGTGGGTAAGGTGTGCAATAGGCGTCAAAGTCGTATTCGGTGTGGAACTGAACCCTAAACACGCGCAGTGGAGGGGTGCTAAAGTGCCCACCACCTATTTTTCCTAGGTGGTCGAAGAACTGTTCGCGGCCGGAAAACGCTACCTTCACTAGTCTACGCGCACATACATTTTCTCAAATGTAGCCGAGTAGCGTCCTCCGGCTGCGAATGGTTCTTCGGCCACATTGGAAACAGGTGCGAAACTGCAGGACCATTTCTACTGCGCGTGTTAAAATCCACGTGCTAAACATGACTATGTTACTGTCGATTATACATGCGTATTGGCTTATTAGATCACATACATGCTGGATATATGCGTATTGGGTTATACATTTTTTTATAAATTTTGTCCAAGTTATACCCAGTTCGGCTGTTGGAGTCGGAGTCTCACTAAAGTCATCGATGGACTTGTCACGGAGACCCCGACCCCACCACCCGAATGAGCAACTCCCACAATGAAGGGTTGATTTAGAAGCCAAAGTTTAACGTCCCACAAAGCACAGGGACGGCCTGTGACTAGTTTGAAACGTGAAGCATGTTTTGATATATGAAGGACAATAGAATACATCGATAACTGACACTTTGCTTCCCAGTCGTAACCTCTGTGAGCTAAAACACTTCATTTGTATTCGTTTTTACTTTTAGCGCAAATTAAATTGTTCAATTTGGCACAAATGATTTCTAGCTCATACGCCGATTTGACGTCTCACCAATTTGGGAAAAACAGAATAAAAACGAAACATTAGGCTAATGAGCCGTTTTTCAGCATAAATAAGGACAAGTCTATTATTTCCAACATTGTTTGCCCCTAAGACCACCACAGCCTGGAAATGCACTAGGGTGCCACATTCCCTTTGAGCAGGCTCGTATCAAACATATACGAGTCTAATGAGTAATATACACTCACCTCGAGTTTCTGAAGTGTCTTGCAGCGACTGTTTGCGTATGACAATGTTGCCAGTCATTCAAGTCTTGGATAGTTGCCAAGCCACCATCTGACACTGCTTCCTGTTCTGTTTTCCCAGGGTTTGGAGTACGGTCGTATCTCCCACGCGGACGGCTCCAGCACTCTCCACCGTTTTCGAAGAGCGGGGTGTTTCAGACATCTCCATCACGCCCGGTGAGGCACCCATCGAGCTGGTGAATTTGACACCCACCACAGCTGGGGCGCCTTCGCCACCACCACGTGCGTGCTCGCCGCCTCCATGACAGGAGGCCCGTGCGTCCGCCGCTGACGCGCGCGACCCCCTCTCACTCAGCTCCGGAGAGTCGAAACTATCTTGCGGGCCAGGTCCGGTCCTTCCCCGTCCGGGCCGACGGCGCTCGTCAGCAGGCACCGCACGGTCCGAGCTGCTGAGGTCCGAGCTGCTGCGGTCGGACCTGCGGCAGGAGACCGCGCCCGCCCGCAGGCGGTCCGTGTTCAGTCTGGCCGCCGATGAGGTGGACCAGGACAGAGACAGTCACAGCATCGAGAGCCGGATCAGGGCCATCATTGACGAGGTGGAGGGCGCGGTGGCGGATCGGCCGCGCAGGCCGAGAACTCGCGACGGAGCCGCAGCGTCCGGCAGGAGGGTAACACCGCCGCCGGAGAGGGCGAGAAGCGCTGGCCTTCCTCCTGATGTGCTGCGTATGGACGTCTGGTGACTGCTCGTGCAACGGTGGACGACACAGACGGGCTGCCGCAAGCGCCCGCTGGAACTTTGCTGGCAGTTTGGTGGTTTCACCCAAGTATAAGTTCAGATGTCGTATGCTGGTGACTTTGGCATGGCGTCTGGAATCGACACGGTGCCGCGTCCCGGGGTAGAATGGGCACATTCTGTGATAAAACGTGAGAACAGCTCATGACACAAGCTGGGAAATCATCCAATGGAAGAGCCGTTAAAATCTGACGGACTGCGCACAAAGATAAGAAATGTGCGTCCCAAGTGTTTGAATCTGATGACTTGTACGTGTCCTGTAGTTTGCATGAGAAATCAACCATGAAGCTCACCGCTTCATTTCTAAGCACCTCGCAGAATTGTGACGGCGGTATTGTGAGCGCCAGCGTTGAACGCTGCGATACATCTATCATTGAGTGACGTAGAAAAGCATCCGGTATTAGCAAAGACTCAGGGATGCAAGTGTATTGACCAGCAATAATGACGCGAGCGTCGGAGTTTTTCTACAATTTGTTGATGGACTGCGCAGGTCGCGATAGCCGAAGCACGTGCGCACGATGACAGGCATGAAAGATTCAACACTCCTGAGTAGGCGCCATTATTAATAACGATTTGTATTCCCATGTGGATGTAATATTGATTTGTCTATGACGGAAAAATCGTCTTGTGCGCAGAAACATGTGATCAGGAGTCCTATTTTTCCTTTTAAACAATTGTCCAGTGATATCTTTTAAATTACAACGTAGTCTAAATAAATTCATGTTTTACGATCTTTTAAATGTATGCTTAAATCTACCAAGCCTCCATGATTATACCTGAGCATTGTCAGATTTGGCCTCCAACATTACCTCAAGCTGGAGGAAATATTTATATAGTCTGGACCCCATTTTCCATTTGAAACTCTTCAGGACAAAGCTTTTGACCTCAACTTTGTGAATGAGCTGTTAGCGATATCAAATATGTGCAACGAATTCATCTCATGATTAGATTGACAATAAATCTAAGCATGGTGCCATGCTTACAAGGTAAATTGTTCTGTGTCGTCATCTATTTATGTAGAAGGATATTCTACGGCGTATAAGTGACAGAGAGCTTCCAATGCAATTTGTGTTTACAAATCGGGTATTTATTTGTGAATTTCCCTCGTAGTAAGGTGTACATTTTTTGTTCTGGTGTGTACGGTTCAGCATGATTGTTGACTACCTCTTTGCACTAAAATATGAAATTTTTCCTAGCATCCCGCATCGATAAAACAATACAACTAACGGCTCAACGACTTGTGAAATCGATTTCTTTGATTCAGTGTAAGCCAAATATTTTCCTGGTAATTATAATTCCCAACATATTTATAAAGCAAACGCAAGGCCTCCGAGAGCACTCCCTTTGACGTACAATAATAATTTATATGCCAAAAGGCCCCGGCTATACAATGACAGCTGGTGAGCTCATAGCCGCGAGGAACTGTCTTGGGAAAATCCTATGACCATTGTTAAGTACATGCATCATTTCAAATCAACGTACGATATTTTGAAAAAAATTGACCTTACATACTAGGAATATACATTTCCCGGAAACCTCGTAACAGTCCCTGAATGAATATTTCGAAAAGTATTAACGGTGCAAAAGCGACATACGTGCAGCCGGAGCCCGTCTGAGCTTTAAAAAATGTCGTTATTTCTGGAAAACGTGATTGGCTGTGGTTAAGGACAATTTAACCGGGGAATTTGTTGATCCAGAATACCCGAAAGGGAAAAAAGCTTTTCATGTGTCACTACCTTTCCAATTTGCGACCGGTAATGGAAAATCTACGAGCTTCTGGAAGTAGCGCATTGTACCACAAATTATAACCATGCCATTCCTGACGCTTTTGTTGTGTTTAGAGAGTGTCTATATGAATATACGTCTGGGTCTTGTCGATACTGTGCAGCGTGATTTTGTGGTTATGTGGGATTTCACAGCTGTCTACCTTGATTATAATGGTTTTACGTGTCGTACTTTAAACATGAACAATCGTTAAGCTGTGGTACCGTGCAATACCTAATGCTGCCTCCAAAGTGCTAGTTGATTTGTTAATATCAGCGTCTATGTCGCCCAGTGCCAGCGTTTATTTTGTGATAGAGAAATACGTTATATACGCAATAGTACTAGCGAGAGGCGTGGTAGAATGACGGGCATGATGCTGTACTAATCCATTTGGGTGTGGGTTATCACTTGACGGCATTTTTCTAAACACATAGCGTATTTCCTGTTGGCTCCTATATTCATATTCTGTTTTAACATCTGCTCTGGGTCACAGTGACATTCATAAGAAGAAATCGGATGAGTGAAGGTGCATTTCGAAACTTTATCGCATTTATGAGTTGTTGTACCTACACCTAGAAGCTGACAACCGGTCATAATTAGGTGAATGATGTCCTTAACTGAACACACTATGGATAATACTTAACACCAGGCATAATGACTGGTACTTGCCTTGCTTTTCAGGCATGCGCGACATGGCGCATCGTGCATACGTATATGTACCTTATTTTGAGGGTCTCATTAGGATGAATAATAGAAATAAAGAATAGCAGAATAAACAGCTGATTTTTACTCCTTGCTCCAGCTCTTCACGGGAATTGCAAGCTTATCTTTACTTCAGGAATGACTAAGTTTATCCGATGCCAGGAAGTAACACAAACCTTGTTGTTGTGGTAAGATAAAACCCCGGAGGTTTGATTTGAGACACTTTTGAAAAAAATATACATGCAAGCAAACACACACACACAAATATATATATATATATATATATATATATATAATTATATATATATTTAGAAACTGTATTAGACTATACCTCAGGTAATATGGAAGAGAATGGTTTCAGATTTCATTTTGTTTGTTTATTTGTTTATTTGTTTATTAAACATAATCACCAACAGGCGATGCCCACAACAGGGAAGTCAGGTATTAAAACCTCTCACCAAAAACAACACATACACAAAACATGCCGAAGCACCCAGTCAAAAACATACAAAATAAAATGGGTGCGTAAAATAAAGTTATTAAAATAGTTGAGCATATTCCCTCAATATTTGGCACAATACCGGTGACCCACACCAGGTCCCTAATACCCACAACGCACCTAAAATGTCAAGGTACAACAAAAATCGGAGTGATCATGGTCAAAAACCTATTAGCAGATTTGGTATCCGGCACAGAAACCCCGAGGCAACCGTGTTTACACGGCCGCGTGACTCGGCGAAAAGTCGCAGGTTGCGGGTCGAGCGGGTGGAACAGAAGGCCAAAACAGTTCAGAAGAGTTGAGAGGAAATTTTGAGGAAAATATTGCTTCAGAAACAGAAGATCGTGTGAACCTCCCAGCAAGAGACGGACGCCGAAATGCCGAAGAAGTGAATGGTAATTCAAAGTGCCGCAAGACGAAAGTAGAGAATTAGCCACATCAAGAATTTTGACCCGCTCAACCCGTTCGGCATGGGATTTGGCACACCAGCCCAGACTACACACCGTACCCAAAACAGACCGAACGTTCGCGTTATATGTTGGAGCAATGTTTTGGTATTGAAATTTGTTGAGCGCAGGCCGGTTTGAAAAGATCGAATTAGCAGTCCTAGTGATTGTTGGCCTGTCGTGTTAGCCAGAAACGTGGGATGAGAAATTCAGTTTGAGTCAATGATTATTCCTAAGTCACGGATTTCTTCAACAGACTCTAGGCGAAGTGTTTCCGATGTAGTACGTTGTCGGACCGGTGTCCGCCTGAGGGTCAACGTAATGTTTTTACATTTGGATGGGTTAAGTTTAGACCCCATCGACGGACCACGATGCAGGTGGCCAGGTCCCTCGCAGCAAGAGTCCGTCAGATGGCTCTGATTGTTCGAAAAATTTGGCATCATCTGCATAAAGGAGACAACTAGACTCAATTTCAGCCGGAAGATCGTTGATGAAGATGCGAACAAGAGAGGAGCATTTAGAGAGCCTTCAGGCACCCTGAGCTGACGTTTTTCCACTCTGAGGTTTTTCCATTAAGAACGACCCTCTGGCGGCGGTCGGAGAGATACGAGATAAACCAATTTAGGGCGAATCTTCAAATGATAGGAATTTCGGAGTTGTAGATCAGGAGTTTGTGATTGACACTTGAAAAGCGGCCGAGAAACTGTGTAAATAGCGTCCGTCTGGTATCCCTCCGAAACGGCCTTCCACGCCGAATCAAGAAAAACAGACAGATTGCTGACGCACGACCGCGAGGAACGAATCCATGTTGTTCAAGACAAAGAGCGGGAGACATGCCGAAATAGTTGATCGAAGCAATTCGCTCCAAAATTTTGGCAAACAGGAAAGAAGACTAACGGATCTGTAATTAGAGGGGTCCTTTCGTCACCTTTTGAATATTGGAATGATGTTGGCCATTTTCCATTGCGAGGAAACATTCCGAATCGAATGATTTGGAGACAATCTTATAAAGCGGCACCACCAGCTCCTCACGACATTCTAATATTATTCTAGCACTGATGTTGTCACTTCCACAAGCTTTGTTAGGGCAGATCGAATTTAGCGCAGACCTAACGGACTGTTCCGTCACAAAGAATCGTGAGAGATTGTCAAAAGGGTAATCGGGAGCAGTCGGAAAATTTGTGACGGCGGGATCTGTAAATTTGTTGGCAAAGGTTTCATTTAGGAGGCCGGCTTTCAGGTGTCGTAGAAACTAATGAGCCATCAAATTTGGTGAGAACGCTGGAAACGGGAGGTTTTTCTTTAAGCATTTGACAAATGACCAATATCTTTAGGGTTTGTTTTCAGATCATCAGTGAGTTTTGGAGATATTCATTATACTTAACGTTTGCTAGGTTTTGAATTGGTTCCGTTTCAGGGAGAAAGTGGAATTCGTTTCCTCGCAGGGGTTACGCCGCATCCGTCGAACGCTGCTTCTTTCAACCGAAGGGCTGTCCGCACAGCACGGTCAAACCAAGGGGCATCTGCGCCGGATAGTCACAGTGGGTATGTGGTCTGCAATGGCGGATTCAAGTAAGGCGTAAAACATATCCACCGCTTCATCTACATCGACGTCGTCAATCAGACCCAGTTAACAAGTACAAACCGACGGAGGCCAGGAAGTCGGCCTCTTTATAGTTAAAAACAGAATGACGCGTTACAAGCGGGGGACGCCAATGGGCACCAAAAATAACCTAAAATCTCACAGTGGTCACATCCAAGATCCATCACATACATCTCGATTGAGTTCAAAGCTGAGTGAAGGGGGCGCGGTAGTGGGTGGTCAGCGTAGCTGGCTTCCACGCAGCAGACCCGGGTTCAAGGCCCGGCAGCTTCGAACAAGGAGCAATCGGCCCCGAAAACCCTTCCAACAGGAAAGAGTTGCGACGCCATAGACCCGGCAGTTGGTGCGCGATAAGCCCCAAAAATTATTATTAAGCTGAGTGAAGGAGAGTAACATCTATTTCACTGAGCTGGATGTCCTCGTAAAATCATAAACTTGTCTTTTGTCTTATTCTTTTCCAAACCTCACAAAAATGGTGAATGCAAAAGGGTTTTGACACACGTTATGGAGCGGGGTCTTATAATGCCCACCCCCTCCTTTCCAAGATGGCTGGAGAAGTGTTCGTATGAGGAAGACGCTATTTGACTGCTTTTGAGACAATTCATGAGCAAGTCGATTTTTAAATAATTGGCAAATCAGCCACTCATTCTGTTTTACTTATAGGCTCTCGAAGTCAAGTCCGATCGCCCGCCATGTAGACAGAGGGGTGATGTTATAAGATCATATAATCGGGATTGCATGTCAAGATGACCAAATTAAGCTCAAGGTCAAGATCAAAGGTCATAGTCAAGACCATATCAGCATTGTCAAGGTCTTTGACCTCAGTTTTTTCGGTCAGATGACGTTACACACTATGACGTATATTATACTATGACGTCATAGGTAACATTACTCAATGCTTGGGTTGAGGTCACAGGTCAAGTACAGAGTTGGTTCAATGGGCCTTTAATTTACCACTAAACGGTTGCCAGAATGTACTTTACAGAGAAAATACCATGTTTTGACGTCATAAGTCAATGACCCTGAAGGACGTCAACTCAAAAATTTTAGAAAATTGTGTATGAGACTTGCCCTACGTGGTTGTAGTGCTCTGTTAGTGGATTTCTCATTTTCCGCATAATGACGGCATTTTTCAATACCCAATACGGCCCAGGTTGAACATTTATGACCCATTTTGACCTTAAAGATATTGACCTAGGTCAATGAAAGCTGCAAATAATTTAGACTATCATAGTTCCTAACACAGCCCCAGATGGTCATTTTTCTAACTCGTTTGATTTCCAAAATCTTAGGGTGAGGGGCGCTTTAGGACCCCCTTCACTGCGTGTTGACGTCAGATCCCCCTCCACTGCGTGTGCTCATGAGAAAGCACGACGAATGGGAAGGGGGTCGCCATCACGCTGTGCGATGTGAACTGGTGTATCTGCCGGTGAGCCGTACGCTCCCCCCCACACCCCCTGATAGCCGAATCGTAATGATGAACCAGAATCTGGATATGGCCACAAGCTCAGACTCGTGCACTAGGCAAGGTGCTGTCTCTACCGCTATAGCTGTCCGGAAGTCCGGACCACTATAGAGTTAACATGTCAGGGACCAGAATTTCGACGATTTAATTTTGATAAGGCATATCAGTTTCCACGCACATTGACGGGGGGCGGGGACCCGTCCCCTATATTTTTTAGATAGCATAAAAACGGCGGCGCGTAGCGCTGCTGTACTCGGCATGCCTTTTCTCTGATCCTTTCTACAACTTTTGCCAAAATTTTAAGGTTAGGTTATTTTAAGTCAGGTCATCAGTACAGGCTAAGTGACTTCACCTAAAAAAGCTTAAGATAGCATAAGTCAGAACAGGGTAAACTTATTCGATTGAAACTCATATCACATAATGGGCCTACCGAGTTCTCTAAAACTTGTTCTGTTATTTCTTATATGGATAACCTAAGGTCAGGCACGAGCCATGACCTCTCCATTGGAAATGTATGAGTAACATGGTTTTAGTTAATGAACTTAGTAATGTATGGTGACAGAACCTTTGTTTTAACTGCATTATTTTTGCCTTATCTTACCAACTCTAAGGATATGAATTTTCACCTAATTCTACCTTAACCTGACCTCAAGTGAGGTCAAATTCTTGATTTGACCTGATTTGACCAGACAAGGTCATATTATATATCATTCTATTCGGCTTGCTGCGGGAATTGCAGTGGCTTAAATTGTTTTGCTCTATCTTTAATTGTCCAGATGCAATGATCGAACACATTTATTTACATGGTTATCCCAAAGATGGCATGCCTTGACCTCTAGTGAAGGCATTGTTACCTTAAATGGGACCTGACAAAAAATTATCCGAATATTTTTGATGGAAAATTGGATGGGCTATCCAACAACATTTACGGGTTTTTCACTATCTGGCATGGTTTCGAAGATCTTAGAGGGGGCGGGTACCCACCCCCCCCGCCCCGTCACAGCGAAGATGGCTCAGACCCCGGTCAATGCACGCGTTAACCCGCGCCCCACCGGGGGTCCAGCGCCACCTTCGCCCCACCGGGGGTCATTGATGTCCCCCCTCTAACTCCGAAAATATGGGCGTTAGCGCAAATCTGCGAAGTGCAATAGATAGCTCGCGTAAATTCAGCAAGAAATTACTTGGCATGTTTTAGTGCTCAGGTCAATGGTTTGACCTCCAGAGGTCAAATTAGGTCAAGATCGGCTATTTTCACTCAAATATGCAATGATTAAGCAAACTGGGCATAACTCTTATGCCATTAGAGCTATTGAGATCTGGTAAAGTACATTTTATAGGAAATTGTCAGTCCTTTTTCCGGTATGTGAAACGTAAAGACCTCCCACCAGTGATTTGACCTCTAGAGGTCACCTTGTAACCTAAGATGACCTGAGGTCACGAAAGGTCAAAAAGTGACATTGCCGTATATCAAATGAAAGCCAGTGACAAGACAAACACGATGGTGTTTGTTTCAGCGCTCTAGCTTAATTAGGTCAAAAGTTATTGTCAAAATACTGTTTTTGACCCCTGGTGACCTTAGATGACCTTGGAGAGGTCAAAGGGCAAATATGGCCCCTGGAATCCTCGAAAGGGTGTCTAAGAACGCTTTTCTGATCAAGCTGAGGATTTTCAATCGCTTTAGTGACTTTTAGATCATAAGACAGCTTTTCCCCATGCTTTTTCAATGGGAGAGGTCACCTCGTGATCTGACCTCAGGGCACGAAATCAAAAAAATCCCGGATATACATGTTGTAGACCCTGGAAGGTTCATGAAGTGTAGGAAGTTTCAAATTGATCGAATTCGAAATGTAGCTCTTACAGAGCTCTAAAGTTAAAGTGAGGTGACCTTGGTTGACCTCGTCTGGTGACCTGACCTTGGGTGACCCGGGGTAAAAAATTTCAGGGATGCTGGGAAAATGATGCAGTGAGAGGTAGAGCCCTCAACCGCGGCGCTGCGCCTCTTTGTTTTTCTGCTATCCCGGAAAAACCTTAGGGGGGCCATCGATGGCCCCCGGTGGGGCGAGGGTTAAGTCACAGCTTTGTGGCAGTGTCAGGCGACAAGAGACCACCATGTTCTATATAGAGTAGAGTATTCACATTTTCTGGGACCCGAAATGTGATGAGGGCTCAGTAAGCATGGCTTTGTTCGAATAACCCGAATTCAATATAATTTAGGAAAATAGATGGAGGAGTCCTTCCTTATGATTCCTGATCATTTGGGCTAGAGCTGACAGAAAGCGCTGCATGTATGCGGTCACTTTTTAGCACTCGCGTTATAGCTCCTCACACGCATATATTAGAAAGTGGCTGTTTCCGATAAGTTCTGCTTGGACATCATTTGCAGCGTAGAGCAGGAACATACGCTTCTAATGAAAGGCGCCAGAATAGAGAAACCAGTGGCAGGGGATTATTTGTTTTATCATCAAAATTCCAAACTGACTAAATACTCTTAACACCCACACAGGAGAGGGGTCTGGCACCATAGAGCATTGGAGGAGCGAGGCCCGGAAGGCCCCCTGAGATCTCAGAAACTAAGAGGTTTAGAAAAGCACCGAGGGGCGTGGGAGGGGGCTAGGGTGATCTATATTACACCCAGTTTTCATTGACCTAGGTCAATATCTTCAAGGTCAGACCAGGTCATAAAGGTCAAATATTCCGTGCTGGGGACTTATCTGGAAATGCCGTGATTAGGCACAAACAAGTTAGAAATGTACTACAAACGGACCAAAATCATAGCGGAAGGTCCCAGAAAATGTTTCCCACTTGACTTGTGATCTTGACCTTTACTCTGAGTTATCTTAACTGACATCCTAGCATAATATATGTCCTACTGGGCAACACTGTTTGACCGGAAGCACTGGGGTTAATGATTTTGAGAATGCTGGTATGACCTTGAAGTATAAACTTGACTTTGACCTTCATGTGGGGTGACATTGACACATAATATTGTTTATATGACATTATAACGTCACCAGTCGGTCTCCGATGTAAAGGAATTGGTGCGACCGCGGCATTGCGGCGATCTGAAAATATAGGTTTTAACTTTGAGGCCTATAATAACTTTTTGGCTGATTTTCAAAACTCCCACCAATCGACGTGTGCCGCTGAATTCTCTCTGGCATAGCCAATTGTTGTTTTTTTCGGCAACGAACGGTTCTCTGGCCACTTAGGAAACATGTTTGGCCGGCTCTCCGAGGCCTCCTACAGTGCGCACGTTAGGATCACAATGAACATAAGACGCAGTCTCCAGGCTCTCCAGCTATGCATTTATGTAAACCTACAGCTACTCTCTGGCAGCATGGAAGTGGTAATTACACGTGAAAATAATGTTGCAACAACAGTCCAAGTTGTATACTGGCTTCTATATAATTGAAGTTTGAGATTAAACAATGTGTGCCAGGGATTAAAAAGGACAAAAATACCCATATAAAGGCACCTGAATTTACTGCGTCTTAAAATCACATGTCCCGTTTTAGCCCATAACACAAGCCCAGTCAACCAGGAAAATGGTATCGGCCGCACGTCAATCAACTCGGAGGGACCACCGGTCCTTCATTCCGTCCATTTACGGCGCATTGACGTCAACGCTGGACGTAGCTACACACACACATGGGGTGATACATCACTACAACCCTTTCAAGGCTAGATCGGCCACGCGGGCTCTGCGACTAACGCCGACCTGTCAGCCCCGCGGGAGGTGCTCAGGGGCGTGGTCACCACTCGGCTGATTAAATCCAGCGGCCAGGCCCCACCTCACACGCCACCCCCTTCCTCACCAGCGGCACCATTCATTTCCGGCTCGGACTAAACGCTTCTGGGGCTCGGCTTCATCCCGGTCGGTGGCACTTACTGAGACACGTGCCGGCCTCTTTTCCCAGCACACCCACCTTATTTTGGATCACAACAAGCACGAGCAAAGCCGAAGCATGATAACCTGAGCTACTGGGTGAACGTGTTGAATTATTTAGTGTGTTTTGATTGGTGACCGGTTTACAAAACCTAAGGGAGGGCTGTACTGTGTATAATTGTATCATAAAATGCTTCATCATTGCAATATGCTGGATTACCCTTTGGTGTTCAGGTTTTTTAACTGTACACTCTAAAGAAGTCAATGAAATTAATAATTGCCTGAAAAATTTCGGAGCGTAGGCGATTTAATCATTTTTGTATGATGAAATCAGAGGCAATTTATCATTGCCCAACACTAAAAGGTAGATCCATTAACAGGGAGGGTATTTCAGCGCTGGAGTCTTCCACTCAGCTGTAAGCACAATCACGCAATAACTGACCTTGGTTGACGCTGGAAGGATAGAGCTGAGCAAGCAACCAAAGCTGAAGCTTGATGCATGGCCGAATTGCAAATTCATGTAGAGTCATGGAGCATTATCCACGACGAAAGCGCTCGTATACAGCCTGTCCCTCGCACACCCCTGGTTACGTTTGACAAATCGCAACCGCTCTTGATACCGGCCCAATCGGCTCCCACAGCGCTTTAAATGCGCCAATGTCGGAAACATTATCTACTGGTAAACCCACTCTCGTGTTATACGCGCGCGCCTCAATTATTCCGCCACCATCCCTCCACGCTCACTGAGAACCGGCCTCTTAGCTCAGAGAGAAACTCTCGGTGACCTTGAACCTCTTGCCCCCGGGGCATTCGGTCGGCTGCCGCCGCTGACTGGCGTAAGGTGGGCGCCGCGACCCGTCTCGCGCCCGTCGCAGCCAACTGGTCAAAAGACATCTCCCCAGAATACAGAAAAGGTGAGGCAGAGGGATTGAAGCGCGCTGATTTTTCTGTTTTTGGATCAGAAACGATAAGGCTCTGCAGTTGAGGCATGGCTTCATTCTGGTCACACATGTCCTCTGTTTATCTGAGCTGCTCGTATCTGGTCTCTGATTTCGCGCCGTACGTTGTCTTCTTTGGGCGTTCTTTTTTTCCCGACTTTTCTTTTCAACTCCTGATGCCTTGAAATCTCCTCCTCGAAATGCCTTAATTAAATGCGTATCATTTCTTAGCGCAGCTTTCGGCTCCTTCACCCATGTTTCCATCTTACACCGTGTTTTTAACCTTTGTCATTCATTTGACCCTATATTTATTTCATCTGATGACTATTAACTTATTACTGAAAAATATGGTTGTTTATCCCAGCTATTTAAAACCACTTCTTTCTAAACAGTAGGTTTTGAATAAATGGCCGTCACCATTTACCGCACATCATTCGTCACCTCAGTGCGCGGGAGATGAATATGATTCGCATCACCAGCAGAGAGAGAGAACATTGTAACCAGAGGAGCGAACCCCCGCACTGAGCGCCGAGCGGGGACTCGGACCGACCTGCTACCAAAGTCAGAGGTCACTATCGTCGAGTCCAAAGGCCGACATACACTTATACACTTAGTGATGACGAATATTATTCCAAGTTTGGCTAATTACCTGCAGCTCTTTACCGTAGCAAGCTGTTGTCTTAGATTTACAGTCACCACTGGCGGATCCAAGGGGGCAAAAAGGGCCATGGCCCCCTCCAAAGCCTAAAGTAGCATCTTTTGGCCCCCAAAAGGACAGAAGTTTTTCTTAAAAAATACTATGTTTTTGCAATTTTTCTCAATTTAGCCCACCCAAAACATTGGTTTGACCCCGTCCAAAAGTTGCTCCTAGATCCGCCAATGACAGTCACCGAGCTGGCCTGCAGTTGCATAGTCTGGAGATGCTAGTGTTCTGAAGAACACTGTCTTTAACTGCAGAAATGGCTTGTATCGAGACCTGCTGAGGCCCACACTTGGGGTGCAGGAGCATGACTGGACGCATCTCTAGTTACCTCACACCCTCCCTCTCGTGGCCAAGCGGACAGCGGCGGTGGCAGACCGGCGCGCCGGTCGCACAGGACCGGCGGGGTCTAATTTCGTTGTGAACACTATATCATGTTTTTCGGCGTACTATACAAGACGGTATTCTTAGTTTAAAAGAAATAGTGGTGCTGTATCCATTTCACAGCGGAGTGATATGTCCAGCTCACATGGAGTGCCACTACAAGCAAGATTTCGGCTTTAGAAACGCTGAAGTATTTCCCGGCCATAAATATTAAGTCTAATTAATCATCGCCAGCAGCCCGATCTACTTTGTTGATATCAAATATTAACAGTATGCAAAAACTCTCCAAACCGGCTTTGACGACAGAGTTATAGATATCCATAATTCAGAGTCATCATATCCAGGATTGCCAATCAGGGGAGGTGGGAGGGGTAGGGCACCTTCTTCAGGATGAGAGTTGGCAACGCCCTGTAATCCTGGCAGTTGGAGCATCGTTAGACCCAAACAATTATTACCATTCCCAACGAAATATAAAACTTTGGTTTTCGTATATGCGTGTATGCGTATATGTATGTATGTATGTATGTATGTATGTCGTATATGCATTATGCGTTTAAACACGTATAGATACGTATAGCAATGTTTAACGTCCCACAAGACACAGATATGTGTCTTGTGGGACGTTAAACATTGCTTCCAAATTGACCCATTATCGACAACATTTCTCGTTTGGATGGTGAGTTTAGGGTTTTGGAGACAAGTCACATGATGACTTTAGAGACTCCGATAAGAAAATCCGAGCTTGCAATTACTTGGGCAAAATAAATCCATGAGAGAATCCAAAGCCCCCAAGGCCCCGCTCAACAATGCTGCCCCTCTTCGACCAAGTTGCGGGGAAATTTTTCGAGAAAAAAACTGCCGGATCTGGAAGCGATTTGCACAATAGCTTTTACGCTGAATTATCCAAGTATTCTTTGATCAAAATCATACAAAAACAAACTGACTACCGCGGAATCAGCCTAGTCGATACGCATGTTCAGACTACGTTCAACGCTTGCACCGTCGGAATAAGCCGGATGGTGGATGACGGCAGGTTCGAGGCTGGGTAGGGACGGGAATCTTCGTGGTGATGTTTCAGTGCTGGAATGTTACAGATTGTTCCGAGCTGTCCTCGCCATGTGCACAGGTGTTGTTTTATTCAAATTGTCGGCGCACACATCAACCAAGTCCCGGTCAGAGTTGGAATAGAGCTCGGCCAGGTCAGGTCCGGGCTCGCCTAAGTAGGTCAGCACAGCTCTGCGTGTTCCCCCATCTCTGTAATAACAATACTAATTTTTGGGGCTCATGGACGCACCAACTGTCAGTGTCATATGGCGCCGTCGAAGTCTTTTCCTGTTGGAAAGAGTTTCCCGGGAGCCAGCTTGCTCATTGCTCGGGGAGCCGCCGGGCCCTGAACCCGGGTCGGCTGCGCGGCCATGACTGTAAACTTAGTGGAACAAGTTTGTGGGTAATTCTGACTCAACCTATCGCCTTCCTCTAAGCTTCCTTCAATCCTTGCTTGATGGTAAACTGCTCTGGTTTGCCCTTTTCTCGGATGGTAGCCACATCTCTCGCTGTCCCAATTGCCGCGGATACACGAACAGCTTCAGAACTGTTTATTCACGGACTGAGCACGGGAACGGACTTATTAACTTGTGTTACCGGGAGTCCCGAAGACAGACTATGATATACATGAGTGGGTAAGTTCACTCCAGAGGTCGGTACTTAATAGAGCGTGCTGAAACCACTCATTTATACCGGGTTATTGTTATATTTCGGGAATCATACCAGCATCTGACCGATTGGCACATTAGCGTCCTTGTTATTTGGCATCTTTATTTCCAACGGTGCGTACATACGCAGCTAGGGCTTAGGGTGTAAATGACGGCGTATGCTGTGTAATTAGGCCATGCTTTTGAATGGTTAAGTACCGACTTCCGTCCTGCCTTCTCTCCAACACAATTTCGCCACAAACACAGACTAGGCGTCAGGAGTTATTATCCATACAATGGAAATGATACAGCGCTTTATTTTGGTTTGCCTTGTGATCGCGTGCATAATGCCGACTTCAGTTTAAATTCGTATCGCTAGATATCCATTGCACGACAGATATCTACCAGGCATCCAGATCATGCCAATCTTTCCACTGTGTTAGCTCTTATCTCCATGCACGACGAAGTCCCGTACTACAGCGGGACGGCTCCAGCGTCAATTGGCTGCCTCTTCGATCACGGATATACTGAACGGTGCACTCCTAAGCCTGGGCGCGGGCGCCGAACCGAGCTGAAAGCGTTGTATAAAGACAATATATCATTTGTTAACCCAGACAACCGATGTAAAACACTGGTTTTGATTCTAGCCGTTCCCCGCTCGCAACCACTTACCCATTTTATTTATGGTGGTTGGATCCTAACTGCCTATATGCGCTTCAATATGCGTTAACGATCTACTCGTGTTCCTCATTCACCTCATTTCTTAAATGAGAAACGGAGCACCTCTTCATAACAACATTCATCTGTATTCCATATATTCACAGACATGAACAAAACAACTCTCGCCCAGCACATTCGCAGGGTAGTTCTGAGGGCGACGGGGATGCAAAGTCCCGCCGCCATGCACGGTCAGAAAGCAGGCACAACGCACATTTGGTGTGTACAAAAACCATCCCGAAGGTTATGCCAAACGTTGAGTCAACAGATTTGTTGCTCGACCAACTCTACGAGGAGATAATCTGAGGAGTACAGCTCCGCGACTCCCGCCGCCGCACAACAGAGGGGGTCCCCTCCGAACGTCCACATATCGACTAGATAACACTGGCTGGCAGCGTGAAAAAAGAGTTCTGCGGTTGATGATGGACATACTAGCTCTAACAGAGCCGTGCACTGAGAGAACAAGAACTCAGCCCTACGGTTTTTTTCGGGGAGAGGAAGACGATTTCCAGCTCGCAAAACTTATCGGATAAGGCGGTGCATCTTTACCATTGATCATTATTGTCCCGTGGAGTTGAAACAATATTTCAGATATGGTATGACATCACACACGCTAAAGCATCATTCACAACGAGGGGAACCATCTTCCAGCCTCAACAAACCACTCGGCAACCCAATCATACCGATGAAAACAATGACCTATGTACAGAATGCAGGGACCGGTTTGGGGCGACCAGTGAAAACTACAATGTCGGCCCAAACCTCCTTTTGACCCTATAACTCGAAATCATATCCATAGGGATTGCAGTTCTAGAGCACCGGGTTGCCAGAGCACTCCAAGAGTGAAATACGGAGGTAGGTACTGACCACCCTCGCCTCCAGCAGGTGACTGCACCATTCAGTAGGGGCCAAGGCTGCTACACTTCTCTCCGAGGTCTTCCTCGTACCAAGGCCAAACTGAGCACCAATACTTAAACACGTTTCATCGTCCGCGGTCACATCCCACGATCCTAACGCGTACACATTCCGCTCACATACAAAGCTCGATGATGCTTACCCTGTGCAAATCGGTGCCCGGCGCTGGAGCGACACTTGCCTATCCGGCGTCGGGTTCCCTCCAACAATGGCACAAGCTCAAGGTCACACTATTGACTTCGGCTTGAGAATACTCTACACTAGCACAGATGCAGGCCCCAGGCCACTTCAATCTCTCCTAATCACGAGATGCAGACATGTGAGAAGGAGGCAACTGCTTTGGAGAGTCGGACGTAGCCGCTGTTGAATAGTTTCTAGTCGTACCATAATTTTCGAATTGAACCCCATTCGCTCCATTTTTTACATGGAATTTCACAAGATAGAACAGCTGTTTAAACTCCGCAAAAATTGTAGGGTTTCAGCTCGTTATACCGCAGAACTGATATAAGGCTGCGTAAACAGTGAGATGAGGCATTTCTTCTTGCCATTTCATTTTAGCACATTGTTTCTGTTTCAGGAAGAGAAGTAAACATAACGATTATCAGTGTCACCGGTAGAGGACACCATCTTGATAAGAGCAGATGCAACCTTAAATATTCTGGGTTTGTCAGATTCAATGTTGTATCTCACGTAAAATTTTCCGCACAGGACGTCTGATAAACAGCATAACTGGTTCCCGTACGTTACGTTCCGTGTAAAGTAGGCGCAGAGAACAGGGTAAGATGTCATTGTTACACAGAGGAGACTTCTGATGCGCTTCAAATAGTTAAAATCCAGTGCATACGTGCTACCTCCTACCGACGCCAGCAGGACTGAGAGCACCCAAACAGTTTCCCGCACATTCCTAGCAATCGACACAGGGGATCTACTTTGACAATGTTGTACAGGCACTTGACGCGCGGTTATAACACTTACAGTAATTCCGAGAAACCCTCAGCTTTTTTAGCAGCATTGGCAGATCCAGGCATACTTTTGGGGAGGGCCAGAAATTCCCAGATTTTGACCAGCAGGAGGGTGTGCGGGGAGCAGTGTGCCTGTTGAGCGAGGGCAGATGCGGGGCGAGACAGGGAGTGATGTGCCTTTTGAAGAGAGGGCGAGGGCTGTAGGCTACAAATCTCTGGACCTCGTCAATATTTTTACAAACGATATGCAATATTTTGACCCAAACAACTTTTTAAGCGTCTCTGTTTAAGCAGAACGTCCGGCCGATATCCATGGACCCAATTTGAGTCATCAGGGAGGGGAGGGATAGAGCATCGCTGCCACCTGGATTCACCAGTACTCATCAAAAGTTTCCGCAAAAGCATACACATCAGGGTGTTACCACAGCCGCTGAAACCTCATTCATCAAATGTCATGCGTTTTCAACGGAAAACAACACGGAGTTACATATGAGGTTCAGTAGTTGCCAAACAGCAACACGGAGAAGGTCTACCAAGGCCCTGTGACAGAGGCGCGGAGGCTCGTATGTTCGAGAGAGTCTACTTACTGCCTGTACAGTTGATAATAGCCCCTGCCGATGCACTCTCTTTCATTCGCTAACACCCGGAACATCCTTAAATACGTGTATCGGCACTAATAAAACCCTCAGGCGCACGTGGTAACATTTCATAGAGTCAAAGACAACATATCCAAGCAGATGCCGTTCTTTTTACGCCCCAACTCTACTATCGAAAACACATCCAAATCAACTACAGCGGGCCGGGAGAGCAAGCGCGATTTTGCAATCCCGACCAGTCACTAGCTATAATAGTACACGTTCGGCCCGCCTCTCGACAAACTTCGTGGGTTGGTGTCATCATCGTGGCCCCGCAGGGTGCCCCGGCCCGAGCTGGCGTACCTGACTGCGTCCGGCGGCTCGCGCAGGCTGCCGTTGAAGCTCATCTGGCCGCTGAGGTAGGGCGGGGACAGCCGTCCGGGACTGAGCACTGTCGGTCCCAGGTCGATGTCAGCGTCCACTTCGCTGATGGTGTCTGTGAAGCCGTGCGGCGGAGGCTCCGAGTAGTGGGCCTTGACCTCCTGTCGCGCGCGCCTCCGCTGGCAGTAGAGGCGCGCGATCACCGCCAGCAGGCATAGCAGCAGGCCCCCGGTCACGCTCAGGGTCAGGTACAGGATGAACTTCTCCTTGTTGTCTGCCAGATCAGAAGGCACCGGTTAGAGCAGAGGTCGGACAAAGGTGAGAGAGAGAGAATGCCCTATATTTCACACACCATTCAAACATAAAAATGTAACACGGGACTGCCAACTCCTGTGGAAGGGATTTTGGGATAGATGACTTATCAGGCTGCGGGAAACCGGACCGGTGGCTAAACGGTCATTAAAAGCACCATCCCCATTCAAACATGACAATACAAGATGACAGACCGACGGACGCCGATCGAGGCACAATAAATCCGTTTATCCGACAGAGTCGTTAATGATGGAGACGATCTAGGCCCGTACACAGCAGGAGAGGGCCGCTTTCAACGCACAAAATTCCAACCTTCTGAGATCAACCACTATACCGCCCAAAGGTAGAGCATAAGTTGGTTTCCCACCGTGGGGAGTGAACCCACGTTAATCCACGCTGTCTCATCAGAAGAGGGGCAATTAAGCCACTAGCCCACCCGGGACCTATGCAGAAATGTGTGTGATGATCCGCTTTGGCTGCACACTTGTGCCTGGGTCACATTCAACTCCATTCGTGCGTCGTTTTCGCCATCTACCTGCCGCTACATCTGACTTATTTCAGGACCATTAATGACTCAAAGCACACCATCTATCGTGTTTCTGAAACCCAGTCTGCATCACAGGACCGAATATAGCTGGCAAAAGAGACGGCTCGCTGCGGCGTGGCGCGAGTCACCGGAGTAAATTCGTCGAAAACGTTTGACATTTCAGTACAGCCTCTGGTGTCGCACGCAGCCCATCCACACCAGCCCGGAACAAAGCCCTGAGCTTTTAGAGAGCTCAGGGCGCGTGTGCAGCCAGCCCTTTGATGCCAGGTTTAATAACTACCACTGATCACAGCGAAATCATGGCTGAATACCATCCCGAAATAGTTTGGGCGTTACTATCGGCAGCCGGGTGTTGCATCAGAACAGTGGGCTACCGAGGGAGCTGGGAAGGTCCGCTAGCTGTGCACCGCCGCTGAGCACTCTAGGACCGATTTAGGATGACTCGGCCTATCATGTGCAGTGAAGAATATTAGGAGAGAACGGGTGGAGAGGATCATTTCCAACACGAATGGTTCGTCAGAATCCATACTAGAAAGTATGTAGAGTAGTTTCCTACATCTGCAGTATGACTTTATTAATTTCTGATCAGTTTTGGAACAATTACTCCTTTGAGCTCGGTCGGAATACATAATTCAACCTTCTTTGAGATGGAGTTTTTTCGCTAACATGTTCAGATACCTTTGCGTCACTTTTTTAGCATATGCAGTCGAAGTGTGCAATGCAGAAACACTTAACTGTGATCAAGGGACAAAAAAGATTTAGCTAAAATAAAGTGGAGATCGGACTAAATAACATAAACACAAATCGATGAAAAATCATCCATGTCAGTGCATTCTAATGTCATCGAAATTATTGCTGTCATCATCGTCATGAAATACCTATGACAGGTTAAACTTATCCATTATCCATTATTATCCATTGAGTGACTTACCCTAAATAAAGCAGCACCTTTACGTCTGTTCCAGTTACTGTAACATCCTGTTTTCCAACCCGGTCTGCACAGTCTACCCACACAGCCAGTAACGCTGGGCGAGGAAGGGGTCATGAGAGAGCCTCAAAGGTCACCCAGAAATTCGCCCTCAGGCGGTGTAACAGCATCTGAAGCAAGAACTACGGACAACGAAGGACGCGTGATTAACTCGTGACCGTTAAGCAAGAATTTAACACATCATTTATCACATCATCACAAGCAGTAAGCTTGAATATTGCTTGGATTTTTAAATCATTACCTTTAATTTTCTGTGACGAGTTTGTGATTTCTTCAGCTACTAGATTATCCAAGAACTACAGCGGTATTCTAATGTACTTAAACTCAAAAGCTGACACGATTAAATTGAAATAGTAAATCTAGTAATTGAAATTGAGTGGCAGTAGACCGAGTGAGGGCAACTTTGGGCAAACGCTGACTGTTCCCACAGCTTTTTACTTGGCTCAGCGCAGCTCTAGCTTGCATGCATTACCGCTTATGAGACCATCATAGATAAGCTGGAAAATCATAATTTGGCTATGGTGCGTGCATAAGCCTGATTGGAAAGCGGATCATATCACCGGCCGGGTAACCTCTGATGCGATTATTTATTGATCGAAGATGTGTCTACTTGTGTTACACGCAAACGGGCAGAAACGCTCAAGTGGAAGCTTCCCACACTAAATATACATCAAATACGAAGGGTTGAAAGAAGACGCACAGCAATGTTGCCGATGATAATTTTCGGTAACTGGTTAGACCTGGACGCCGCAGGAAGAGTTTATCGATGCAACGCGGGAAATGACTTTTGACACTGCGATTATTTGCCTAGGGAGATCACGCATCTACTCATACAAAGGCCTGTTCATCGTTGCCTTATAGACCAAAATGCGGTAATGAGCAATATGTGTATAGCAATAAATTACGCGCAAATCACAGAAGATACTACAATGAGAAGTAAAATATAAAGTCGTGTTATTTTCAAGGTTTGCAAATGTTTCTCCTCCCACCCCCAGATTTCCGTTTTTCATTGTCGTTGCTGCGCAGAGTTTTTGGGCCGCGTCAACAACGAAGATACTATGACGCAAAGTGGATGATGCTGCCTAAGTCGCATCACGAGATCAGAAATACAGCAACCCCGCTTTTTTCTGTTTTTGCTTTGGCGAGGGGTATCCATGTAGTGCCCATTGCCACCTAAGAAAACACGAATTCTAAGATGGCATAACAATGCGGTTTTTGTAGACGTCGTAAATGATCATTCTCCGCAAGTTTTCGTCCTTATAGGTGGCTGCGCACCGACAATTTATAATAATATTTCCCGAATCACAAAAGGCGCAATAAGGACACCCCTGCCCTAAAAGCGCCACCATATGGTCCTAATTGCGTCGTTGTTGTTTCGGTACGATGTTATGCAGGTAAAAGCGTATTGTTGGAATATATGTGTGCCTCTTGTCGTATGGGCTTTGATTTATGATTCAATTATGTTTTTGTAGATATCGTATGGTATAAATGGTCCTGATGGAACCTGGGCTGATTGGTCTCCCACGGATTTGATCTTATTGGAGCTGTATTATCATCCTGCTGTCCTTTGGCAAATATTTTCCCTCGTTCTAGGAATTTTCAAAGCAATGTTTATTCGGGTCCTTAGTATTTCAACTGTGCGCTCACATACATAAACTCAAGTGTGAGCGCAACAACGCCGCTTGATCGTAATGCATCAATAATTGCTCCGCAATGCGCCAGCCTGGCGCATTCGGGGCGGCCGCCGGGGGCGCAAATAGGACTTGTGCTCATTGGATCCAAAAATGACTCTACAAATACGTAACACTATAAAAAACAGCGCGAATGGCACAAAAGAAAGAGAAATGTTCTATAAATACGATACAATTCCTCACGCCAGGGTCCCTGAGCAATAAGGAGCAGTAGCACACGATTTATTCACACCAAATATGTTAAGGAAACTACTATAATTTTTCAAACAATTGACACAATTAAATCATTCAACTCTGGTGCAGGAAAACACCATGTCAGCTAAATCTAGCACTGCCAACTGTGATGAAAATATTCTTGTGAGGATCACACCAGCAGGATGGGAGGTATAGCGAGTGGCGCAATTAGGCAGGGGTGCGCAATCAGGGCACCCTCCCCTACTGTTATTTGCATTAGGTGTGACTGGTGATAGCTTTCGGTTATTAGCATTTGGCTGGCGACAGGTTTGAGCCTTTTCCTACCCTGAATGGCCGTGAAGCCTGCAATAGTGCAACGAGCTTGTTTTAATGTGCATTGATTTTAGGTGATATGGTCAATGATATGAAATTCAGCATTTCATGGTATCTAACACAGCACCGGTGACAATATTTCATGTATTCACTTCAAGCGAATTCTGATTCAGTCCCGTTTCAACAGTTAATCCGGCACATGATTTGGATAATACCAAGTAAACACACTTCCCAACCATCCATGAATTACTTCGTGAATAACCTGACAACTCCTGGCTTCACACATTGCACTGAGAAATAGTATTCGATTTGATGCATTCAGTGGCCCTGATGGCGCACGCCGTCCGTCTATTTACAACTATGGAGTCCTAATTGTAAGAACGAGCGCCCCCATACAGCAAGGTGAACCCGCTAGGTGACTGAAAGAGGCGGAAACGCTCTAATAGCATCGGCTGCCCGGCCAGGCAGCTGGTCCACCACTAATCGATGCCTGTCACAAAAGAGTGGAAAGCCCTCCATTCACACCAATGACGTCATATCGACAAAATCGTGGCGCGCTCGAGGTGTGGTGGCCATACAAAACCAATGGCAGTGCAAAGCGGCACTTATGAGTGATAAAAAATATAAAAATGACAACTGTATGTAAACTATCATAAGTTGATATATATTACTTGTGGTCTACAAGAATAATACAATATATAAGTTTTTCGTTAGTAGTTGCTCACAGTTATTCTTTAATTTTTCAGTGAAACATGCACTAAAGAAAAACTTACTAAAAATACTAATATAAATATACATATAAAATATATATATATATATATATATATATATATATATATATATATATATATATATATATTTATTTCATTCTCTCTCTCTCTCCTCTCGCTAAACCTTGCACCTTCACTCTACACCTGTTACAATAGACATATCTAGCAATCCAATTTGCCATTTTCGACATCACCAGGCGTATTTCACAGCGTCAATTCAAACTTTCCGGACAGCAGCTGTCTGATTACAATCTTTGCACTTGTATCGTCGTCGTCACTAGGGATACCCGTGCAAGGACGTCCCACGTAGTCCCTCACAACCATCGGCGAGCTCACGCAGAACAGCTGGAACCAAGAACAGGAACCTAGCGTTTTTCCATTGCATTCGGCTTATTCTTACATGATGCGTATTTACTATTTGGGTGTGACGATAGTGGCCGGCGCTATCGTAAAAAACGTGCAGAAAATTGCAAGCGGGGAGGGCTATTTTCTACTTGGCTTGGTTCTTTACCCTGCGACATCAGCATAGGCTAAAATATGAGCTTTTTGGGAGGACTCTCTGGCCCGTGTTACCCATGGACGTCAGTCATGCATAGGCATCATCAAATTCTATTATCATGATGTAAGTGATCGACAGACCTGGGACTGTTTCATGTTCAGAACCTGCGTTAACAGCTTCATCGTAAGGTCACGTAACGTTACTGCTTAATAGACGGCATCTGTACAGTAATGCTGGAAGCTGAAGCAATCGACTTGGGATGCTAAATATTCTTGATGCGAGGAAATTCATGGTGGTGAAATGCCATCGATCAAAACCCGTGGGCATGTGTGAGTTGGGAAGGTAAGAGATCACAAACGCATGTTCTACCACACAATGTCGAAACCATGATTATTTCCAGGAATCACTTTGCTAGGGTGAAGCTTTGACTATTCATGTTCCGTTAACCTCTTTCATAACTCTTTATACTTAGGTGAAAATGATTTCACACGATATTGTTTTCGTGAAATTAATTGATTTTCATACTACTTTCAGTGAGATGCAAAGCACAATATCTTCTCCTTCGATTGTAATACACAAAAATATAATGTTTCTGAATAAAAATCCGAACATAAGAGCATATCCAACAACCTCTTTTTTCATTTTCTTTCTAATTTTGTCCTAGCTGTACCAAGCTCGGTTTTTGGAGTCGGAGTCTCGCTAAAGTCATAAAGGGACTTGTCACAGAGACCCCGACCCCACCATCCGAGCGAGCAACTCCCAAAATGAAAGGTCAATTCAGAAGCCAAATGTTCACACCCCACAAAGCACAGGGACGGCCGCCCCACTCAGGTCACCCCTCACCAGTCAGTTGCCGGCCGACCTACGTATTAAGCGCCGGGGCGCCTCAGGGGAACCGATCCCAAGCCTGTACATGCACTGCCACTCCTGAGCAGCGGGCCGGAGCCCAACGCTCTACGATCTGAGCTCCTGGGCGAGTCGCCCTGAGCTCTCCTTATGAGCCCGCCGATTCAATGTTTATGCCGTAGCTGCCAAGTTCGAAAGTACGGTGTGTTCGTCTCTTCGTCAGCCCTGACGGCAAATTAGACAAACAAGGTAATATCAATAAGCTAATCAACCAAATAATTTCCCTCTCGTTGATAGAATCGATTGAAGCATAGCTTTCTATGCAAGAGAGGACAGTTTCTAGTGACAAGGAGTCGGAAATTTCGCTGCAAAACTCATCCTCCCCACTCACTCTTTGGCAAACGATGATATTTATTACTTCTACGGAGGTATATGATCATCAGATATGACACCAAACTATATTTAGACCACCATTCGCGCAGAATGCTACTAGTGGCAGTCTAGGTACCATTTGCATAGTATAATTATAGATCGATAAACATATAGATATGTCGTAAGGATGCCTTATTCGGAAGACGAGCTGAATATGTATATATTTAAAGTGCCTTACTCAGATGTAACGAGCTAATACATTGCAAACAGCATACCTTGCTATTACCGTCATTTAAGCTCTAGAAGTGTGCTTTTGGTGGGAATTCGTGTCCTTTTCAGCCGAGTCCCCACCGGTCACAAATCCTTAACCCGCGCCCCACCGGGGGTCCGGTGCCACCTTCTCCCCACCGGGGGCATCGATGGCCCCCTCTAACTCCGAATAGCGCAAACCTGTAAAGTGCATTAGAAAGCCCGCGTGAATTTAGGAAGAAATTACTTTACATGTTTAAGCGCTCAGGTAAATTGTTTGACCTCCAGAGGTCAAGTTAGGTCAAGATAGGCTATTTTCACTCAAATATGCAGTGCTTAAGCAGACTGGGCATAACTCTTATGCCATTAGAGCAATTGAGATCTGGTAAAGTGCATTTGATAGGAAATTGCCATACCTTTTTCCGTTATTTGCAACGTAATGACCTCCCGCCAGTGGTTTGGCCTCCAGAGGTCGCCTCGTGACCTAATATGACCTGAGGTCACGAAAGGTCAGAAAGTGACCTTGCCGTATATCAAATGAAAGCCAGTGACAAGACATACACGATGATGTTTAATTCAGCGCTCGGGAATTTGTGTCCTTTTCAGCCGAATCCCCAACAGTCACAAATCCTTAAAATATCGCCTGGGTTGGGCAGTGGCTAAAGTGCCCTTATGTGAAGAACCGCCACAATCACATCGAGGTCTAATCCCCCACAAGTGAACCTGTCCGACATCATTAAAGTGATTTTGCGTTTCAAATCAGGATAAAAACAAATAACACATCAGGAGAAAATATGAACGAGGCACATTCATTTCCTTCCCTTTTGTTTCCATTCTACGAGTGAACGTACTCAAAAAGTAAAAACATGGCTTGGCAACGGCTGCAGCAATGACAGAAGGCTCCCGAAGGCATAGGCAAACTCTGGCAAACTCTTTGACCAAAATACGCTGACTCACTTCGAAACAGATATAAAACCGGTTACAGCTGCGACCAAGTTTCAGCGTTCCCGACATTTAACCATCGACAGCACTCCGATCAAGAAATGAGGCCAGATGGGTCGGCCTGCTGAGGAGACCTGGTGTCCGGCAATAATCGATTGCTCGGCCACAGGTAGGCACTCAACCAGTCGGTCATCGATAGGGATCTACCCCGCTGCCAGTGCGGCGTAAATATGACGATACTCGAAACCTCCCCACCTGACGGTTTCCCACCCTCACGGAACCATACCGGGCATGGTCTCCGCCCATTACCAGGTAGTAGTTGGACAACTAGTAGGAGTGGAATCACATCAATAATTCTTGATAGCCATGCATATCACTCGGCAACGTTCGCAGCTCTGCTAAAACGGAGAGGCGACTTTGATCTAGCATTTATATATTGGGTAGTGTGGAGTATGTTTTGATCAAAGACTTTAATTGCAAGACGATCAAGAATTGTTGAAGTTAAAGGTACTGAGAGTTTTGATTTAAAGATCTGAGGCAAAGCAAAATTTCAAGAAAATGCTCTCCGAAACTTGGACAGCATCATCTAAAAAAGCGATGTCCCCAATAGCGGGTACACTTGAAACCCAAAGCTTTGACGTAGCATCAAGCATAAGGACAGCCGTTCCGCTCCGGTTGCGTTTTCATAGGTTCGTTGCCAGTCGACATCGTGTAAATAATTCAGAGGTGTAGCGTTTCAGAGAATCAATCTAAAGGATTTTCCTTGCACTCCTACTGGATGAGTACTGAGCATACGGGCCGGATTCCTACACTTTTAAAAGTATAAGCTAACAGGGCGGCAATGCTGAGATATTTGAGCACGAGAGAATAAGAGACTTGGAACAACAGGAAAATGTTACAAATGAAGAGATTGGCTGCCTCCAGATCGTGTTAGGGTGCTCGATTAATTAAAAGGCAGACACAAGACACACACGTATCACAATTGAGAACTGAAGATGATAGTGAAATCGGCTCGTTTTGGCTTCGTGAAAATGTCCAGGTAATGATACTTCTGTTGTTTAATTTCATCAGTCACTTTACGGTGACATTGCATCGATATTATCCGTCTTCCGGTGTTACCCAGTTCATATTTTCCAGGTAAAGATCATTTTTAGTTTTCTCTGTGACAACTCAAAGGAAAAATCATAAACACAATTGTCTGATCAACAATGAACAAAAACATTAGATCCGACGCTCATCTTCAAAGCTGGTACTCTTAAAAATGATTAAAAGGCGCCTTTAAAAATGGAGTATAGCGCCACCAATCTTCTGTCGAGCAGGGGAGGGATGAAGTGCACAGAAATGCTTAAACAGGGACGGGGAATGGCGAAGCAGATCTCGATAAGGCTTTAATTTGGGCCTTCAGAGAGAAAACGGCACCTCCCTCTATGTTGCCGGCCCTGGAACCAACCATGTTCTGCCTCGCTAACTTTTTATCAGACGTTCTTAAATATAGGAATCGTGCTCATTGATTCTTATAACGCTGCGCATATTAAGAGAAGCACCTCATCGCTTCAGAGGCAGCGCTGCGCGATCCTGCCTAAGTTGCCAGTATTTAACACGCGCAGTGGAGGGGCTCCCTAAGATCTGAAACAAGAAGGTTAAATAACACCCGTTTGAAGGTGTGTGTGGGGGAGGGCGATGGTGATCTACATTATAGCTAAGTTACATCGACTTAGGTCAATATTGTCAAGGTCAAACGAGGTCGTTATGATAAAAGACATATTCCCAATAATGTAGAATATAATTTGTGCTATAGCAGCCTTTGGCCGGGAAAGGCGGGTTGGACCTTGAAGAAGACCTTTGAACTTTAACTTGACAATGAATAGCCTTAACTATGAAGTCATAGCATAAAATACGCCATACTGAATACTGCCATCTCACCAGAATACTCAGATCAATGACCTTAAATTGCGGTCTTTGACATTCACCTAGAACTTCATGTGGGGTGACCTTGACATATTACCCGATTATATGGCGTTATCACGTCACCACTCGGTCAACAGAGCAGACGAGCTGGCGAGACCGCGCAATTGTGACAGTCTCAAAATATAGACCTAAGTAAAAAATTATTGACCGATTTCCAAAACTCTCATTAATCGGTGCACTCATGAATTCTCTTCAATGTAGCCAAGTGGCTTTTTCCGGGGGCGAACGGTTTTTTGGCCACCTTGGAAAAATAGATGGAAGGCACTTTAAGACTCCCCCTCCACTGCGCGTGTTAACGCAGTTGGAAACCCGGAGGTTCCGAATCAACATTCTGCACCTGCACTCAGGCACGTTGCCATGGAAACTAGCGCCCGGCAGGTGTGTTGCCGGCTCGTTTTAGAAATGGGCGTCAACATAAACCTAATCAGCAGCCTCGCTTCCAAACGTGCAGAGTAGCAAAGCAATTACCGATAACCACAACGTATATAAATCACCAACTAGACTATTAATGCTCCTAATCGCCTTGCGCTATGGGCGTTAGGCTTAATTTGTCCATAACTGAGGATGCTGCCTATCACAGGTCTGCCGGAAATAGCTGTCTAGAGGTGGAGGGACTGTGGAATCATTCTGAGGTTGGTGGATTCAAGCCATTCCAAATGACTTATTTATCCAATGACCAATGTTATGGACCTACTTTCCATCCGAGTCCAGCCGTGTTTGGCTTAAGGCGCGCAGTGGGGAGGGTCTCGCGTCAACACGCAGTGAAGGCGGTCCTAAAGTGAACCCCCTGAGTTAAAAAAAAACAGGTGGATAAGGAAAATACGCGTTTGGGGGTGTGCGAGGGCTATTGGGATCTAACACTTTGGTCAACTTTAATTGACCTAGGTCAATATATTTAAGGTTAAAAGAGGTCGTAAAAGGCATAAGGCCCTACCGATTGAGGCGTCCCGGTAACTCAGCTGCTAGAGCACTGCAGCGGCCGGCCCGCTCAGAAAACCATGCAGTGGCAGCGTACTGGTGAAAGCTTGGGATTGGTTCCTCTGGCACGCTGCAACGCTCAATATTTACCCCAGGTAGGTCGCGTGACGACTGACTGGTGAGAGGGTGACCTGAGCAGGGCGGCCGCTTCAGTACTTTGTGGGACGTTGAACTTTGGCTTCTAAATTAACCCGTCATTCCGGGAATTCCAACAGCCATCACGTTTTTCCCATCCCGAATAGGAGCCAAGATCGAGGGGAGGGGGTGTTTGAAATCTCCCTCTGGGGTGAGGGTGCCTCAGAGGCACACTGGGGCGGGTGCTAATATTTAGTATCCTAACATAATATATAATATTAATATAATGCATAATACAACAATACATTCATAATATATAATATTGAGTACATCATTAACATAATATAGGTACGTAATGTTGAGTGACGCCATCTGACCAAAAGCACTTGGCGTAATAACATTAACACGCGCCCCGCTGGGGTCCCTGGCATGACGCGCCCCGCTGGGGGTGGGCGTTTTTTCCCCTCCGTATCTCATTTCCCAGAAAAGCTAAATAAAAATTACGGATGGCGTTCAAAAGCTCTTTACGAGACAAATATGAATTATACGAACCATTTTTATGTCAGGTTAATATTGAGGTCAGCAAAAGTCAAAGAAGGTTTCATAGGCTTACAACAGGGCAGTGTACGTTTCCACCTCTAGATATTTGCTCAGCAAAGCTAGAGCAAATATTTATGCATCATTGGATTCCTCTCATCGTGGCAAATCGAATGATGTATGATATGACCTTGCTAGGTCAAATTGTGAAAATGACCTGACCTCGAGCTAGGTCAGGGTCACAAAGTGACCTGGTATGGTCATGTTGCATATCAATCGACGCCCCGTGAAAATATAAACACAATGCAAGCAAAATTAGAGTTTTATCTCAATTCAACGATAAGTTATTGGCAAAACAATCACTGTATGCTCCAGTGACCTGACATGATCTTTGAGAGGTCAGATGGTTAAAACATCAACTTGATCGTCAAGATCGTGGTAAGAATACACGGTGTGAGGATTTTTAGCTTTATCTATCCGGTATTTACTGAAAACAATCCCTTTCAATTTTTCACCATAAACTTATAAAGGTGTGACCAAAAAATTGACCCCACCTTAGGTCAACAATATCAAAATTCCGAGATAGCAGATTTGTAGATCCTAATGACCTCATCATATTTTTGAAGTTTCAAACTGCTCGGTTGGCCGATGTCCCTTACGCACCGCTTCAAACTCGTGATTCTTAATTTTTAGGTTGGGTCACTTGACCTTGGATAGCTCCTTGATCTGACATGACCTGACCTCAAAAATTTTGACAGATGCGTAAAATTGATTAGGAATAAGGTACTGTCAGTTTCGTTGCTCTGCGCTGCTTAGTTTTTTGCGTTATCTGGGGAAAAGAGGAGGGGGGGCGAATTTTGTCCCCCCAGCGGGCGCGTGTTAAAAATGGTGGCATGGCCTTAACCTTTGCTTTTTTACCTTGATCTTTATGTGAAGTGAATTTAGCATATAACCCCGATTACCTGAAGCTATGAGGTCGCCACTCGGTCTAATATGCACCACTCGGCACAAAATATCTTAGAAAACTATGAGTGGCACTTCAAAATCCCTTCTACTGTGCATGTTAAGGGGTTTCAAAACGATGCTAATGAAGATTAAAGAGATAAACAACAACACCCAAGCCATAAAAACATGATAAAGTGTCATTACACATTAATACATAACATAAACAAAACAGAGACTGTGATATTTCCGCAAGATATCGACTAAGGAGTCGGATTTGCCGCCCCGGAGGCTTAGTTTGTAGAGAGGTTTGTTATGCTCCATTCCACTTCTCAGAGCCCATGCAGCGGCAGTGCATGCGAGAAGGCTTGGGATCGATTCTCTCAGACGCTCCGGCGCTCAATATTTCCCAGACGTGATTCGGCCGGCTACTGGCTGGTGAGAGGGTGACCTGAGCAGGCGGGCCGTCCCTGTGCTATGTGGGACGTCACACACTGGTATTCAAATTTACCGGTCAGGGCGGGAATTGCACATTTCTATGGTAGAGTCGGGATCTCTGAGGCAAGGTGGGTAAGGATTTTACTGATACAACGATTCCAAGAGAATACCGTTGACACAAATGGTTTGAAAATTAGATTCGGGTTTGAACATACTGTTTGTAATTCCGATCGCTTTTTTAGGAACGAGTTTTGGAATTCCAAAATATCTTCTTGGTGTTAGAAAGGTGCATTGAAGTTGGGACTCGCCACAGGGTTTTTTAAAGTTCTTTAGGCTAAAGTATCATCTTTGAACCCAAATGTATTTAACACACGCCGTGGAAGAACCTTGCAAATTTTCGTAGAGAAGGAGACTAAATCAGCCACAAATGCTTCCAATAATGACCATGGATGTTTGGGTGTTCACACCGTGACCCAGTATGAGCATGCTGGAATCAAATCCAGTGCAGGTTTCAAGCAAATTGGTCAATGCTCTCGGCATCTGACAGACTGGAATATAGGACCATTTTTCGAAATCTGGCCAGAGATTAAAATGGTGACCATCAGTTTTAGAAAGACGTACTTGTTAACCTCGACCTACAAAAATGCCGTCACAAAGTACGTTGGTGGCTAGTTCAAATTGCAAAGCGCCATTTTTCTAACCAGCTTTGAATTTAGATAAAACGTGAAAAGCGAGCGGATGAAATCTCTCGCCATTTCTTTGCGCGTGCTAAGATACGAGTGCCTCAAAATACGTAACTCACGCTCTAACATGAATCAATGATATAAGCTTGACAATCTGGATAGGTATCTAAATTTTGGAAATTGATATTCAACGGGTTTCCCGTACACGCGTTTCAATTCTTAAACATAAATCTTGAAAAATGAAATTAAAGAACATGATGTCTAAGCATTTGCTAAACACTGGCTGTTCATCGTTTTATCTAATTCTACAGGACATCACAAATCTAGAGGACATGGGCTCCTTGGACAGCTTAAGAGTTTCCACATCAAACGGCGGCTGCTAGACACCGATTCAAACTAAGCCGCACTACTCATGCATTCACAATCAAATGCGACTTAGCCTGGGCCAATTTAAGGACCATATGCTGCGCTTTCCGTCAAACAGCCTCCACATTTAAACCAAGGTGAAAAGCTGCTCAATCCAACAGGACGGACTAGTTAGTTCAGCAGCTGCAGACATGACTGCACAATCACAAACATTGGATTGCGCAACAAAACACTAAACGATTATCCTATCTGACCAGAACTCGTTTCTTCATGTCTATTTTGACCACATTTTAAGGTGATTTCATCCCCCGCTCTTGATTCAATTAAAACAGTTATTCCTCGCTCCTCTGTCAACAAAAGTCCAAACAAGAGAGCAGAATCATCACAGGGCGACGGTTATCTTTTGATTCAAAGACATTTTCAGCTGCGAACATGACCTGAAAACAGATCACGACTGATCCGCTCGACTGAGCAGGCGGCAGCTGTGCGAACGGCGGCGAGCGTGCGTGGAGACCGCGACCGCCGCAACTCCGAGCGGCGACGATAGCGTGAATCGTTCGATGCTAGACGTATCGACTATCGACGTATGCCACCAAAACACCGGCCAGCTGCCCCAGGTGGAGACTCGGACCGCCTGCACCTCACCGGCCGACGTCCTCCCAACTTCGAGCCGCCGCCATCGTCATTACTAGGCGCTGTCCCCGGCTATTTTCGTTGTTTTGCAATAGAGGTAGGCCACGATGAGATTATCCAGAGAAAGCGATTAAGCGCAGCCATAAATGGCGAATAAAGCCGACACAACAATGACAAACAAGGCTGTCCATTCCAGGGAAGATGGCCGGCGCTGTTTGGTGAAGTACCGCATAACAAAACAAGCCGCCACTACATACAGTACAGGTTCCGCCCACACTCTCGATAAGGCCACAGGTTCTGTAGGAGGCTTGTGATTGGATGCAGCTGAATGTGGGCGGTGGACTGACACCGGATCAAGGCCAGCAGTGACAGATACCTGGACCAAACCGTCGACCACCTTCTACGTCATTCATATAAATGTTAATGCAACAGAACACCTGCGGCGGCCGGTGGGCTCCCGTTTGCGTGCAACAGCCGTCTTTGACTTAAAGGTCGAGATTCTTAATGACCTCCTACACTACAGCTGATTTGAAGGCAAGGTAACTGATATCGCGGATTAGCTGTATCAACTTCGTATTGAAAATACATGCTCATATAATGAGCCCGAAAGGTCGCAATTTGGCGCTGGCTTGTGACTACCCTGTAAGGCGGTATCAGGGTCCATAGAGGTCGTCAGACGCGACGGCCAAGGACGCGTTAGTGACGAATCATAGCAAGTATCACTGAGCCCAAGCCCAAAAACACATACTCTGTCATACCACGCTTGTTATCTGCACCATTTGCGCTGTAGTATCCGGTGATGTCGTGATATAAATGATTGCCCATAATTGGCCACGCGTACAAAGGCACATTCAGGGTCTTCACTTGCTTATACGCGACACGACAGCAAGATCACGGCTATTAACTGAAAGGTACTACAAACAAAGCTGAATTACACCAGTTGTTTTTGCTATGATAACAGCATCGCAAGCAACGCAATGTAAAAATGTAAATTCAAAATAAGAACCCCGCTTTCTCACTGAAAACCGTTTACTTCCGAACGCTTTTACTGCATCGATGCAAAGCCTACCGCAATTTTGGCAAGCGTGGTTCCATGGAGTGATATTGAGTTACAGGGCCTTCACGTTCCCCATCAATCGGATTCATTCCACCAGGTCCTATCGTTAAGCTCCGGCCGGTGTTCTTCATTTTAGCGCGTGTGTCCAGCACACACGATGGCTGCTCATAATTGGCCTGTATCGAGCGCAGCTGCCGTAGCAAACTAGCAGACTGCAGCACGCGTTCAGTCGATAGCGACTCAATCCATTATTTGCAAATTCATTTCGCAATCAAACAAGACGCTTTGGCGTATGAACACTCGCCCTGCAGCGGCGGGAGAATGCAATTTCCCCTTGTCCCATAAGGGTTTTCCTTGGATCATATAGACGCGAAGAGACGCACCACGATACCAATTACAGTATCCCATTCCCGAAAAATATGACGTAACTTTCCAAATTTCACTGGTCAGGTTCGGCAAGAAGCTATGCGATGCTATATGACCAAACCTCGAAACCAAAACCAGGAGGTTCAAGCGAGGCGAAAGGCATGTGCATACATCTGTCGGCCGATCAGTTTCAAACCGCCATCATGCGATGAGGTCATCAGGGCCCAAGTTACCTTTACTTAAAGGTACGTTCAAGAGGGATTCATTCCTCCACGCCCGAGTGACGTCACACGGGCGTGGAGGAATTCCTTCCCCATTGAGCTATGTGTTAAACTGCTGCTAATGGCACTTCCCGCTTACGAGTTTGTGAGCGTACAGGGTAATCAAGTTTTGTCCCAAATGCAATAAATAAGCATTTTGTTTTCGATTTTGGGCCTCTTTTTGCAAAAAAACTGGATATTTGACCATTTAATTTTCCCATGTTATATGCTACGAGGTGTGACGTCACATCCGGTGGTCTGCGCTTGCTGTTGAGGGGGGCTGATCAGGGCCTACCTCAGATATTTCGGCCTGCTTAACTATATAGAGGTCAATTCTGTACCGCCTCGTTATAGGCTCATGCAGAAAAAAGTTTTTTTATATCAAATGCGGGTCAGATCAAATTCAAAATCTCATGTAGCAAAGAGCTGAAACTATCGTGTAGGTTCAAGTGAATTATTGGGACCTCTGGACCCTCAGAGGTCATCTGGGCTAACAGGAGCCGGCTGCGACTATTCTGAGACTAACATCGCACTAATTTCGAGTAGAGATTGTGTTCATCTTTCGGATAAAGTTCGCTGGAAATTCAATACCAAACTGAGTCTGGCGACTACCACCTGGCCCACACAACCAAACCATCTAGATAGCATCACTCCATGTTGATGGCGATGCCAGTTAAAAATGAGAGATGCCCATTTTTTCTAAAAACGAGCCAAAGTAAAACATATTACAGCACTGTACAGCTGTAATTTTTTGTAAATTTATCTAGCCTTGATTGGTTAGATGCATTACTTCCCACGGCCCGTGCAGTAATAGGTATATATTACGCTACGCAAGCAGTTATCTCATAGCCAATTTCATTATCTCATGATATTTCCAATCCAAAATTTTGAAAATCTCACCGCAGGCTAGAATTATTTGCCTCTTAGGCCAACTGGAGTTCGCTAGAAGACCATCGATAATGTTTAAGCGTCAGGAAAAATCCATTCAGACCCAATTGTGAGCTTGAGCTAGTGTGAAGTTCTAAGTGAGTTTTGTCGCACTTAAAAGAAGGCACAGATACGTAGTGATACAGCCAGCGATGAACTTTTGACACTGCACGATATGCTAGTCGCGGTAGCGGTGTCGATATTCCAGGGAGGTGAAATGGCGCAGTTGCTGCTTCCTGGCTGCATCGAACTCGTTTATTTGATTCAAAAATAATTTTAGAAAATAAAGTTTCATGGCGGTGTCCTGTCTGCTATCGCTGAGCCTAGGAACAAGCCCTCGCTGCCTGGGACCAGGTAGAACATGTGTGAAGCACCGCAACCTTGAAACTCGAAAGGCAACACTCACAATATGAATTAACATGCACCACCGGAGTATTTAGGCGGTGGAAATGAATGTACGAGTATGTAGGCGGGACCGTTCCGACTAATATCCATATTCCAGTGTTAAGTGTCCGTACTAAAGTTCAGAATAATTTAACGAGCCTCAACTGCTAGGCCGAATTTCACCTTTCCTTGTACTGTTATGAAAAGTGTTGAAAGTAATCCAATAGCAAAGAACATTTCGATATTCTGCAATAGAGTCCCTACGTCATATCATTGCTGATACTAACCCTCGTGGCAACATCATTGAGAAAACTATTACGGAACTAAGACCTGCCAAAAATACGTTTAAGTAGCAACTTTTACGAAATACTGACGCCTAAGACCGTCAACTTAATAAGCAGCAAATCTGTACGTTACCACAGAGGACAGCGAGTTGGCTCCTTATCATTAGCCAAATGTAGCAAACAGGAGCATACCAACTCGCTTAGCTGCACGGCCCGAGTTGAACTAGCAACACAAACAGTACCATCCATCCATAAGCTAAAGCTGCAAGACACGAGTTGAACTAGCAACACAAACAGTACCATCCATCCAGTCACGATGCAGTCACCAGCAGCTGAAGAGCCCTTCAATACAACATAAGCGTCCGCTTCCTATCCCATTGTCCTTCGTATTGCTACAGTATCGTTCCATCAACCGATAAGGAAAAAGGCTCATCGCATGTCATTGTTGTAAAAGCCACAACGCATGCCACAACAACAATGTTAAGGTCAGTTTTACTGACATCTAGAGCCATATTTGAACCTTAACTGAACTTCACACAATGGTTAAGAATTTATACACTGCTGGTGTAGCGTTCGCGGGGTGATACGACCTCCGAGTGTCAAACCGCTCACGCAAGCTGAATTACGCTGCTGTTGCATACGCCACATCAACGAAGCGATAGCGACCACGAAGGCCGTGAATGCGGCCCTTTGCAAGACCACATTGCAAATGCACACCCAATTAAGGATGTGAGAATACTTGACGGGTTGGACTTGACTGGCCGATGGGACTGGGCCGGAACAGAAACGTGCTCAAGCAGGAAATCGTGCCCCGAGAGGGTGGGACAACGCGATTTCTTACGGGGGGAGATGAGCTGATGATTAACACGCGCATTGACGGGGTCTGAGCCACCTTCGCTTTGACGAGGGGCGGGTACCCGCCCCCTAAGATCTCAAGAAACACGGTAGGTAGGAAAAAACGGTAAACGGCGTTGGGTAGCCCATCCACTTCTACATCGAAAATATTTGAACTATTGTTGTTAGGTCACATTTAAGGTCACAAGAGGTCAAAACATGCCGTCATAGGGATAAAATGTAAATCAAGTTATTCGGTCATTACATCTGAACAAGTAAATATGGAGCAAAACGACTTGAACTGTATGAATCCTCGCAGCAAGCCAAATCGAATGATATATAATTTGACCTGGCTAGGCCAAATCAAGAATTTGACCTGACCTGAGGTCAGGTCAAGGTCAAAGTATATAAAATGCATATCATTAAAACCGCAAGGAGAAGGCGAGTCTAATGCAGCTAAAATACACGCTCTATCACCATTCGTTCCTGAGTTATTCAGTAAAAACCATTTTTCCCATGTATTTCCAATGGAGAGGTCATGCCTCGTACCTGACCTTAGGTCATCGATATAAAAAATACCGGACCATATCTTAGAGAACTCGGTGGGTCCATTATGTGATACGAGTTTCAATCGGATAAGTTCACCCTGCTCCGACTTATGTTGTCTTAAACTTTTTTGAGGTCAGGTCACTTGACCTGTACTGGTGACATGACCTGAGATGACCTAACCTTAAAATTTTCACAGAACTTGTAAAAATAATGAGGGAAAAGGCATGCCAAGTACGGCGGCGCTAGGCGCTGCCGTTTTTCTGCTATTTCAGAAAAACCCGAGGGGGGCGGGTCCCCGCCCCCGTCAATGCGCGTGTTAAGTTGATGAGAGGTGATAAGCTTATTCCAGCTCATGACCCAGATACGGAATAAAAGAACAGCAGTCACCTTTAAAAATGCACAATAATTGCATGAAAGATAAGTTTTGCACTCTGCAACGAAATAACAAATTGAAAGAAAAAAACATTGGTGTCCAAGGCATGGGTACAGTTTTTTAGACTGGGAGCTAAGGAGGGACACGAGCCCAACTAATGCATGTACTCTCATTGTCCAGTTTTTTCAATGTAATTTTCGCTATTCCATTTCCCTAGTCATGCTTAGCTCTTCCAAGATATCGACCTACAATGACAAACTGTACCGCCGTAAGGTAACCTGATCCACTTCAATTCAGAGTTTCATTAAAGTTTTTGCCAGCCTCACGCTTATGGAGACTGATTGCACTGTTCTCAGGGGGTTCCCCAGATGTTCAGAGACCTGTTTACGGTGCAACCCTTCCATCACTCAGCCAAATAGGCCTCATTTGCGGAATCGAAGGTATGACAACGCTACGTTGTTAGGACAGAAAATAATTATTCTGCTTGGAAAACTGACAAAAGCGAAGTGGCTTCAACGATTCCAGTGCCTTTGTATGGATCTCGTATGACGCGCCCACTTGCCCAGCATCTAATTGGCATGCGGGGCAAATGATGCACTTGGCGCACCCTCGCATCATCCTGTGTGTGACTATGACAGGCAACGAGGCCGGCCGATCGACATGCGAGCGATCGTGCAGAATGCGTGCGTGCGAACACGACACCGACCCCCGGCCACGCGCGGCTCCGGAAGTACCGCTAATCAGCGGGATTCGAACTTCGATCTGCGCTGGGTGTTTACGTCAAGTTTGTGGCTCAAGCTGTCTTGGCACGCACATTCTGCGCTCAGATTTCTAAATCAACTGAAACGATTCATGCTAATCTCATGCAGTGGTCAACGATGTAAGTGCGGGTTTCAATTCGCTAGCAGGTCACTTTACAACCGATCTTATCTATCAATGCATACGCCAAATCAATATGGTATTTAGTGCCATCCGTACCTGAGCCGCTGCACCAGCATCGGTGGGAATGGGGCGGGCCACCTTGACATGGCGGTGGCCCGACGACCATCGGCAAGTCAAATATGCATGCCGCACAAGGATCGACCCTGGGTGTCACGAAACCCACCCGGCCACCTCCGGCACTTCAACTGTATCACTGCTTTGTTAGTGGGAAGCCGCTTTAGTGGAGGCGACGCATAGCTGGTGAGAATAGTGCAGGATATTAGCAGATGCTAAAAGCGAGGGATTGAGAGACAGTAAGGTGTTCCGCCAGCTAGCGACAGGTGAACGTTTCGGGGAGAATGCAGCCGGCTCGAATTCTGAGTTTGTCAACCAAGTAACAACCATTACCTCCAACCGTTTGCAGTACCTTCCGCTGAAAGCAGATGTTTTGATGATTTTGATCTTCAAATATAATCTAAGGAGCCTCTGTTGTCTGCTTTTTCCATATACCGTTCGCCGTCACCGCCACCTCTGCATCCGTAATCCACTAATTCCAGCCGGCATCCAAAGCATTCCAGTTTTGAAAGCGATCCCTCCACCGCGTGCCTTTCTGACCCTCCACACCAGGCGTTTGTCTTTTTAAGGCCAATAGTGCCAATTTTTGCTATCAGCTGCCCCTACCTGAAAGGAATCGGTACGCCGAAATCCACTCGGTGATAAACCCGATCACGTGGCGCTGTCTGGCGGTCATCGGCTCGGTACAGTTACAATCTTCCTCGATAGATGGCGTTGGTGGCCGGGCCGGCGGCGGCCGATAGCTCACGTCACCCTGCACGCCGTCATGGAGGGCTGGCGCACCAAGCGCTGCGGAACATGCGGCGCCATGACAGCACGAGTGCAGCTACGCCAGCAACGCCATCTACGTCGGCTACGGCAGATAGGGCAACAGGCTCGCGGGGAGGGGCGCGGCGGAAGGGTGAAAGAAAGCGGTTAGCGTGAGTCTGGGAACTGGAGCTTAAATATTGAATGTAAATAAGACCAGCTTCACCGAAGCAGAGGATTAAAATCGGTAGCGTGGCAGTCACTCTGATTTAGGAGTTGGCATGTTCCTTCCAGATAAAGACTGTCGTATGTATGTGAGACTAGCGAACGTCGTATGTCTGTCGCATGTATGGGAGACAAGCGAATATCGCATTACTTTTGTATGCATGTGAGACTAGTGAATATCGTATGACTGTCCTATGTATGTGAGACTGTCGAATGCCGTATGACTGTCCTATGTATGTGAGACTGTCGAATGCCGTATGACTGTCGGCGGAGGCCGGGGAGAAATTAGACTGGAAATGGTATTAGCGTAAAGGATGAGGTGAGAATGGCCTGTTTTGGTGTGGAGAAGCAGAGGGAACAAAGGATTCAATCACAAAAGTCTCATGCATTACTACATAGCTCAAGGCTCTGCTGACAAGTTAATATGGGGAAATAAGTGAAGACGGATTCAACAATACGTTCTACTGGCTTATGTGGTAATATGTAGTGTAGCATGAATACGATTCGTCAATATTTTTATTCAAATCATAAAAGGCTTCTCTGGTTTTGGTGACCAAAATCAAAAACAAGAAATGATGAGAACCAAATGTGAATATTTCCAGCTCATCTATGTCACAACATTACAGCGACAACAGCAAAATAGGATGCTGATGTCTGTAGTAAGATCGGACTCAGGACAGGTTACAAGAGTCAAGGCAAAGTAATCGCAGAGAACAGGCATAGCAGAAACGAAGAGCTAAGTAGATTCATCAGAAGGAAGAGTATGAAGACGAGCAGGAGCCACCCATAAGATGCGACACTACAGTGGCACGGGCTGTCTTATGCAACGGCGGTCCAGCTCACACACGCTGAGAACATACAACACCCGAGCAAGGAGAGACACACAGCCAGCGGCGACGCGACCAGGCTGATGCCTTCGAGATACAGGGCACTGGGATAAAGCACAGCTGGGGTTTCTATGTCACATGAAAAGTGTTTTACTGGAACATTCCTACCACAATATGACTGGAATGTTTACCAGAACGCATCGCCTCAGGAAATGGAGTGTTTGACATTGACGGAACGCTTATGGCTGCATCCTCTTTGACTAGCGCATGCACTTCACATTGCCTAACGTTGACGCAAGCATGCAGGGGCGTAGCCAGGATTTCGCTCAGGGAGGGGCGGCACCCCAAAAAGGGCCCCTGCGACAGCACCAAAAGGGCCCTGATGAGTAAAAAGGGCCCTCCTTGTTACAGAACAGAGTGCTGAAGAGGGCTTGAGAGGGCCCTGTCTGGTATAAAATGCCAAATTTGGCCACATAGCATAGTACGGGCGAGCCGCGCGAAGCGCGGCTCGTGTCTCAGGGGGCCCTTCGGGCCCTTAGGGAGGGCGGCTGTCCCTGCCGCCCCCCCTTGGCTACGCCCCTGTAAGCATGTTTAGGAGACTTGGCGGCGGCCGTCCATTCCCCGTTTTGGTGTATAGGGATACATCATGTCAAAATCAGTAATATGATTAACAATGTTACCCAATATAACCCAACGCAATCCCTGACTCATCGTCAAACAATTTTGCACTAGCAAAGCCTGGGCATGAGCTCCTTTCTGATATTCCCCCGCGATTGGTATAAAAACGACGTTTCTTCTCGATTTGTTTATGGTTGAAAATCTCACCTACCGTGTCCTTTATCCCTTACATGTCAGATATGCCCGACAAAACAACTCAAAGGAGTAACGATATGTATAGCATAAAAGCAAGTGCATTAAAAAATAAATACAAAAACCAGCATTGACAGGGAAACAAAGAAAAATATAAATGTATTTGCTATAGCATTGGCCTCATGTGTATGGGAAATTATACCAATACAGTTATTTTTACGAGTTTTCTTACAGGTCCACAAACAAGCAAAGAAGCCTACGAGTCCCATATGCTGCAGAGAACAGGAATCGTTGACAAGTTCGAAATCACCTTTCTTGTTAAATTTAATTTTATATACATATTAATGTACGTTCCAGATTCAAGACCCTGTTTAAATACCAAGCATATGTGATGTTTTACACGTATAATTCGTAAAGCCAAAGTCAATTTTAAAGGTTTTCACATACTGGTGACATAAATTCCAGAACGACCCTTAAAAATCGCTTAAAGAAGACAAAAATTACGGCTCCCAGTTCAAATGAATCGGTGACCTTATGAGGAGGAGGGAGGGGGGGGGGTAAGTGGCCGCTTCAGCCCGCTGCATGGGAGTGTAATTGATGTCTCCACGTGCATGGGTGGAGGTAGTGAGTGGGGAGGGGTCGGGGGTAAGGATCCCTTGATTTGGGTCTCCCAAGGCTTTGTATAGGGCTCACAATGCAGTGCCAGTGTTAGCCCATCCAGGACCCCTGGCTCAAAAAGAGCCTTGCCCACGTGCGTGCCAGTGCCGCGTAAAGACAGCAGTCCGAAAGGCAGACAACCTTCCTGTGCCGAGCCGCGGGCTGGGACCGTAGCAACCTTAAGCTGGGGATGGCGAGGTGAATTGACTAACTTTAGGGGCTGTTCATAAATTACTTCACTTTTTGGGACGGGCTCCGATCCCCCTCTCTACGCCACGGCGTTAGTTTTGGGGACCCCTCCCCAATGTCACGGCGTCATTTTTCGCGAACTGCAGTGTCATGGCGTTGCTCTTTGACGAAACCCTCTCATTAAATATATTTTTCTCCACTTGCTCTGACGTTGGCGATGTGAAGTAGAGCTAAAAATCAAACACTTTGTTTACGTTTGACTTTAGTCCTAATTCTAGGTAGTTCCACCTTCCCCGTCAAACCAAACAACAACGCAAAACTGAACAGAAAAATACCGCAAACAACAAAAATGGCCGGCGGCTAAAGCCAAACAGTGTCATGACACGTTATTTTGCGGTGAACACCGCCCCCTCACCCCGTGACCACGTCATGGAACATCACTTTTCAGCCAACCCCCTCTCTCCCCTCAGCGAGTAATGCATCATTTATGAAGAGACCCTTGTCACTGAGTGCATCATTACAATACTGTTTCTGTATAAGCTGGACGTGACATTCTCCCTGATTACGTCGGTCGAGCGAGCGAAAATGTTAAGAACTACACCGCCACTGGGCTTCTATTTTTGGGTTAGCTGTTTGAAAAGGCAAGCTGATTGCGGTGAATTTGATATTCATTCGCAGTTGTTCCACTAGTACCGTATGCATAGACTTCTGACTACCTTTGACCGCCCATGAAGAGCCCACGACCAAACAGCCTGTCGCCAATGTGATGAATATTCATGAAGACATGTCACGGCTTCACATCACCACAAAAAAACAAACAGAAAAACTACGACCAGCAATGCTATATTATTCTACAAAACCCCGAGACCTGATTAACGTTCTGCATCAGGGTGTCACCCAAACTTGTCTCGGGGTATGGGGCGGTGTCCCGTGGCGCGGTACTGCGACCCGAGTTAGGGCCCAGCATAAGATCCGTAAAGCTAATGCGTGGAAAAGATCGGTCAAAGAAGGGGCATGATCCAAAACAACAGACTGGCTACGCAGATGCTCTGCACGCGATTACGGATCGTGTCCGCCTCCTGCTTTCATAAAACAAGATAATGATTTAGTTTCCATGGGCAAAATACAATCCGGATGGGACTGCCGATCAGGGTAATTATGGAGTCATTGACTCCTTAAAGAGCTACTTTGGCGCAGATCGCACTATAGTGCTGGGGAAATAGCCCTTGACGGAGTGGATTGGCAGTCCGATATACGGATCACAGTTTGGCCATCGAGGCAAGGTCAATGTACGCACGACTTTAGTCTTAAAGTACACTCCCCGCAATTTAATCTGTACGCACTAAAACCGGTAGCTTTGTTCTATTGTTACCGAACTTGTTGTTCACTTGGCCGTAGTTGAACCTACAACAGCTGCTGCGTTTCGATCCCAGCTTTCTATAGCTTCTACCCAGGAATGATTGGTAGCTTCATATCTTAAAAATCATCTGCAAAAAAAAAACGTAAGTGTAACGAGACCGCCGCGGTCAAAATTTCCACCCAATAGCCTTCGAAATATGAAGCTATGGGAAAATATACAGATTGTAGATCAAATCACAACCGAGGCAGCGACAGTTCGCCATTAATTACCCGAAAAATGCCAAGCCCGGTGTGCACGAATTCAATAGCAGGGAGTCGTAGGCATGTAAAATGTTCCAAGGTAGATCTTTCATCTCCTATTTCTAGTCAACATTCCAAATACCTCTGAGTATTTTCCGTTCGATAAGTCAATAATGTTCACAAACTTTAAGGTCACGTTATATTATACATAATTTGGCAGCAATTATTGACACAAGGTCACGGATCAGGTTGATCTGGAAACTGTGTCTTGGATGGCATTCTAAAACCATTACTGATGTTTTTCCAGTTACGTTGTACAGAAATCATACGAAACCGATCAGACCTTTCAGTGATGCATTTCGATAGCTCTGGTACATTGTTATGGAATTCAAGAGAGATTATCTCAGTTTTTGTTGTGCTAACCCTTGCAAAACCAAAGCACCAGGTCTGGTTAGTATTACCTGAGTCATACATAACTTTACACTTCTGTTACTGGTCTAGTGTTGTCTACGCCAGATTAAATGTAAAATGACCAATAGTGGTTGAACAAATGTGAGAAGATATCCCCACTGTTCTGGGCTCTGAAAAACTTCTAGGTTCTTTGATGCGGTGTGACTTTTTTTGACAATCATCGAAATATACTTGCTTCGATGGGTTATTTACTCCTCGTGCAATGTGATTTCATTGATTCAATAATAATTTAAGCCCCACCGGGGCCCGCTGTTATTTCCACGATATAATTAGCATTGCAGTTTCTATTTCAAACTGGCCCTCTGCAAATTTGTCATGTAAATACACGCAATATTACCCTTTGTGCTATCAAAATTGAGCCACTGCGTATTAGTCCCATATATGATGGCATGTAAATCGTGACTGAATCTGCTAATGTAACGCAAGAATTAGTGAACGGACATAAGCAGATCCAGGCAGGTGAGGACACGTCCTCCTTGATTGACCCACCAGGTGCCCCAACAGCGCACTCTAGCGCCCCCTGAACCCAACCCGGCGCCTCTGAAACCTTGCTCCACAAAACCCACATGATGCAAGAATTCGCATTCCGCGACGAAATAATTTGGCGCCGTTGTGATAGCTCATACCCTAACTGGGGCCCCTGACCAGCCTGACCATGGTGCTCTTCCCCTAGGAAATCCCGGGTCCGCCCATGTGGACGGATGTGCGTTATAAGCATGAAGATATAGCAGCATCAAGAATGAGTTGCTCCGTGTCGGCGTCCCGTCGGGTGGTACTATAAACACGTGGATAAGCGGGGGTTCAACGTGGTGATTTCCGCTCTCGAATTAAAAGTAAAATCCGTCATTGCATTTACACATCACGTCCGTCTTATACACGACGTTTACTGTTACGTAGTTTCGAACATTGCTTTAACCCGCACCCCACCGGGGGTCCGGCGCCACCTTCGCCCCACCGGGGGCATCGATGCCCCCTTCTAACCTCGAAAATATGGGGGTTAGCGCAAATCTGCAAAATCCATTAGAAAGCTCGAGTGAATTCAGTACGAAATTATTTTGCATGCTTAAGCGCTCAGGTCAATTTTTTGACCTCCAGAGGTCAAGTTAGGTCAAGATAGGCAATTTTCACTCAAATATGTATTGCTTAAGCAAACTGGGCATAACTCTTATGCCATTAGAGCTATTGAGATCTGGTAAAGTAAATTTGATAGGAAAATACCAGAACTTTGTCCGCTATGTAAAACGTAACGACATACTGCCAGTGGTTTGACCTCCAGAGGTCACCTCGTGACCTAATATTACCTGGGGTCACGAGAGGTCAGAAAGTAAACTTGCCGTATATCAATTGAAAGCCAGTGACGGACACACACGATGATATTTGATTCAGCGCTCTAGCTTAATTAAGCCAAAAGTTATTGTCAAAATACTGTTTTTGACCCCTGGTGACCTTGGATGACCGTGGAGAGGTCAAAGGGCAAATATGGCCCCTGGGATCCGTGAAAGGGTGTCCATGAACGCTTTTCTGAGCAAGCCGAGCATTTTCGATCGTTTTTGTGACTTTTAGATCATAAGACAGCTTTTTCCCATGCTTTTTCAAAGGGAGAGGTCACCTCGTGACCTGACCTCACGTCACGAAATCGAAAAATCCCGGATATACACCTTGTAGACCCTGGCGGGTTCATGAAGTGTACGAAGTATCAAATCAATCGACTTTGAAATGTAGCTCTTATAGAGTTCAAAAATGAAGTGAGGTGATTTTGGTTGACCTCGCCTGGTGACCTGACCAGATATGTGAAACATTCTCCAGCCTCCTATGTAGCAGTCAAAGCGTCATGTTCTTTGGTAGGTATTACGACCCTTGATTATTAACAATTTGCTGTGGAATCAATGAACCCCGTTTGTCAAACACCAAGAAGGTTTCCGTGCCAAGAACTAATATCTATTGAAGAATAGAAACGGCCCTCAAAAGCATGTGTAAATAGCAATCTGGCAGTCTACCAGGTTTTAAGGTATGTCCTTTTCGCATGGAATTGGTCATTGATATGTCGACTGTCTGATTATTGTAAGTAAGCGATAGACTTTGGGATTTCTCATCGAACGGAATTCGTTTAAAAATCAAAAATGTATTTTTCATTTGGGATTTGATACAAATCAATGGTAAAATAATCAGAACTAGAATGTCCAAAGTGGCCGACAGAATAGTTCGTTCACAAGAACCAAAAAGGGCACCAGCAATTCTAACTTGTAGAAAGCCTAAAATTGATAAAGTTCTCTCATAAAGTAGTTCAAAACGACAATAGAGCCTGCCCTGCTTTGAGTTGATTACGTAAATGCACTCCTTGGATCACAATTGTATGTTTTATTGTCGTGAGTCTTTTAGTTTGGAAACCGACTTAGAAAGCTGGATCTGATTGCTGTATAGCAAAGCCTTTCTAGCAGTTTGCAGCTGCGATTTCACGTCTAGATATTTTCCCAGCAGCCAGAGCACGATCCAGATATCTCCTATTACGAAAACTGCTTAAACATTGCTATGGAGCTTTTGGCCATACAACTCAGGTAATACGAAAATATCCAAGCTTTCAAGATACCCGGTGCGGCATCTACCGGTAACCATAAGCCAATTATGCAACCAAATAACTATTTCTTTCTGGCAATAAAACCATTCCGAGCGCGTCAAAGATGATAAACAAGTCGCCGTTAGACATAGGCCTAACTAAGTCATGGTTATGTGACCAGGCTCAGAGCGGCAAGAGGACGGCCACATTCGTATCATGGTCCCAAATAACAGGGTAAACTGATTGAGTTCTGGCTTAGCGTCGTTAGAAACTACTTTCGCAGAAATATCGATCCCACCATAGACAGGATTCGAAATCTGTCTGCATTAACGCATGTCTTTTTCACAGACGCGCCTTAAAGGGAATGTGGCACCTTGGTCGAATCCTGGAATTTATTGTAATAAGGGGTACTTTTGGCCGAAAATCACGGAAGCGTCCACGATTTCCCTGAAAAATGTACAATATGCTCAATATTTTGATTTTTAAAAAGCTCCTCTAGGGAGAGAAATAAATATCTGCCTGTGAATGATGTCATGATCAGGCAACCACTACCATATTCAACAGGCTTCAAGGGCTTCGATTGGCTGATACTCACCATGACGTCAGCATATGTCGTCACAACAAGAAATTTTAACTGTGGCCTGCTGCCAAGGGTACATGTAGGGTACATTTCAGGAAGGTTTTTAGCTTTTCTCTACGGAAATTTTGAGCTTCAGGGCATATGATATATTGAGTACCACGTTTTCCGACATGCTTTACAACTTGGCTATCTCAGTTAAAATCACGCCATAAAGGTGTCACATTCCCTTTAACTGTGCGGTTATTTTTGGATTTGATAATATGTTGACTGTTGCATGCGTTTTTCACACAGCACAACATGTAGTTCATTAGTGAGGTAAAATTTTGGTTGAGTGATGTGAGTAAATAACCCATGAATACATCACTATCGCCGTCGAAAAGGAACGCCTACTGCCGCGGAGGCGACGACTAGAACGCCGTCTATATATCTGAAGTACTCACTTTTGCCGCTGCGTGGCGTGCTGGGCAGGTCACGACCGGGCGGCGAGTGTCGATCGTTGGGCGGTGCTTTGGTCGCCTGCAGTCGCTCTTCGGTCTTCTCCGCTGCACCATAGTCTTTTCGCAGAATTGAGCTTGGAACTGAAAGGGGCAGTGGTTCAATCACGGACGCTCAAGAGTACATGGTTTCTCCATTGGAGATGGACCGAGCTATTAGTCGCGAGGAGCATGCCTGAAAATGAAAACCTGGTTTCATGTTTCGTCTCTCTCAGAACTCCATTTTTACGGAGCAACAACGATCATAAGCGTACTTTCTAGTCCAATTATCCCATGTCCCTCCTTCCCTTCTCCCCACAAGCCTAATGACCGTATCCAGGAACTCGGTGCTAGTTGGCTGGTAGGGACGGATTCCGCTCTCAACACACCCCATGGCTCTGCAAATGACAAGTTCTAGGTCGAGTGAAAGTTTGGACCCGAGGTTGTATAGCATGCTCTATCATATATTTTTCTCAGTTCAAATCCAATAACAAAGATGCCATACTCCCTTAGTGATGTGAAAGAACCGCAATCGTAAACATCAGGTACTCAAAGCTCCTTCAACACAGTCAGTTTCAATTAAGGTAACCTGGAGACGTAAGACGACAAAAGAGACGACATAAAGCAGAAGCTAGGGTCTTTGCTAAAGTTACCAGCCAAGCAAAGGGCTAAAATGGACACTAAAATGCGTTGTAGCAGAAGTGGAAATTCTGACATTACGCCATGAAGCTGCCAAACAATTTTAGTTGTAAGATAAAGGTTACCGTTTATCTCAAATTCCTGCCGTAATTCCAGATAAAACTTACCGCAGGTGTAGGTGACCTTGAGATACATTTTGTGGTTGTCTGGACAAGGCCAGCTGAAGAGCCCCGGGTCAGCTACCAGGTCACAGGAGGTCTTGCCCTGACACTGCTTGATCATCTTCTCAGAAGTGAAGCTCGCCTGGCAGTCTGCAAGAAAATGGGCTTATGAGCTACTGGTTCAGAAGGGAAGGAACATTGGAGCGCCTCGAGGGAATACAATGGGGAATGGATAAGCAAAGTTTCCGTAACGGGATATTTATCGGAGTTTGTTTGACATTTACACTTTTACTAACTTGGACATATTTTACACATGAATAGGATCGCTAACTGCAGGGCCGGTCCGGGCCTCACACAAATCTCTCGATTCAGCTGAAAGCAGCAGAATTGTGCTATTCTGAGCGTTGGCAAGCAGAAAAATGTGATCATCGTGAAAAGACGTTTCCGCAAAAAGTTCCCATCCATCCAGGAAAAGTTTATGATTAGTGCAAATAACTAAGTTCGGCATTTATACTCAATTTCAGTTCAGTTCAGTCGCGTCTGTTCCCTGAGACCCAGGTCCTGGGTTCAAGTCCCGGCAGGTTCTCTGCATAAGTGTAATCTGATCCCCCAAACCCTTCCAGCAGGGTGGAGTTGGTGGCACCGTATGCCCTCTGCCGCTGGTGCGTCGTAAAACTTCAGCAAATATTATCATTATACAGTTCAGTTCCTCACACCAGCCCACTCCTCGCAGTCAAAGAGAAAGAGAAAGCGGGTAGAAGATGGGGATAGGAGAGAGGGGATATGAGATGGGTTAGGAGAGAGAGGATAGGGGAGAGAGAGCGCAGGAGAGAAGGGTGGACATGGCTTCCCCGGACCATTTGAAAGTAACTATCCATCATACTTAGAAACGCCAGGGCAATCGGTGGCAAATATGGAAAATTATATGAAACAACTTTGACTGGAGTCCGTTCAAACTCTTCTCGACCCCTTTTCCCTCGGACAATGCATTTAGACTGGTTGCACACGAGTAACAGCTGGGACGAACTAAATAATAATCATAGGGAGCTCGCTTCTTTGGCAGGCTCTTCTCCAGGGTGTCATGAACCAAGGGCGAGTTTGTTATAATTTCAAAAGAAAAGCACGACATTGACGGGTATTTTTACAATTCAAAGCATGCCAATGCCAGTGCAGACCACTTACTAGATATCAATTTCCAAATAAACATCCCATAGCTGGTGATACAAAGTGGCATTTTATCCACCTACAAGTGAATCATGCCTGGAATTCATACAGTTCGATACATTCTGGGAAACATACCGAAGTGCCCAGAAGGAAGAGAGCGATTGGATGTCCACGTGAATATCCCAGTCGTTTCGGATTGGACGTCCAAGCGAACGAACGTTTCAGATGTCAGGGATACCTGAGCCGTTTCGGATTGGACGTCCAAGTGATATCCGAGCCATTTCGGTTTGAAAAACCAAGTGGATATCCGAGCCGTTTCGGATGTCCAAGTGGATATTCGAGCCGTTTCGGATTGGATGTCAACAAAGCCATTTCGGATTGGACGTCCAAGTGATATCCGAGCCGTTAGGGATTGAATTGGATCGGATTGAATTCAAAAGAAAATGAAAGTAGTTTTGAATTATTATATTGGTCTAAATTCCGGTTTTTGTCGATGTTTTGGAACATGGACTTGATCAGGATCGACAATCAGAGTATGCAATCGGACGGGCCTGAATTTGTCCGAAAATTATGGAATATGGGATGGACCTGATATGAGTATTCCCTGTCCCACTGCACTCGACTAAGCACGTACCTGACTCGTAGCTTGGAAAGCTGTTTTTGAAGTTACCGTTTTTACATGTGCAACGAAGCATGAAAATATGTTTTGACCATAAAAAATTGCACATCAACTGCAATTAACTGAAATCGCTGACATTTTCATCTTCAAGATAAAAAGTGAAGGCAATTCAACTCAACCGCAACCCCGACATGGACATAAAATTCCTAGATGAACTCAGCCAGTGTAATTAATGAAACAAAGGCTGGTTAAACGTAGGCACGCTAAGCCGAAGATTAAGACACACCAATTCCTGGTGACATATTTTAACATGCACCCCGCTGGGGTCCCTTGCATGACGCGCCCCGCTGGGGGGGCGTTTTTCGTCGCCCTCCGTATCTCATTTCCCACGAACGCTAAAGGAAAATTACGGGCGGCGTTCGAAAGGTCTTGACAAGACGAAGAGATTTCACACCAATAATTTTTATGTCAGGTCAATATTGAGGTCAGCATAGGTCAAAGAAGGTTCCATAGGCTTACAACAGAACAGTGTACGTTTCTTCCTCTAGATCTGCCCTCAGGAGAGCTAAAGCAAATCTTAATGCCTCATTGGATTTCTCTCATCGCGGCGAATCTAATTGTATAATATGACCTTGCTAGGTCAAATAGTGAAAATGACCTGACCTCGAGCTTAGTCAGGGCCACAGAGTGACCTGGTATAGTTATGTTGCATATCAATCGACTCCCCGTGATAATATAAGCACAATGCAAGCAAAATGGGAGCTTTATCTAAATTCAGTGAGAAGTTATTGTCAAAACAATCACTCTATGCTCCCGTGACCTGACATGACTTTTGAGAGGTCAGATGCTCAAAAACTCAACTTTATGGTCAAGATCGTGGTAAGAATAGACGATTTGAGGATTTTTAGCTTTATCTATCCAGTATTTACTGAAAACGAACCCATTCTATTTTTCACCATAGACTTATAATGGGGTGACCAAAAATTTGACCTCTCCTTAGGTCAGCAATATCAAAATTCTGAGACATCAGATTTGTAGACCCTGATGACCTTATCATATTGTGGAAGTTTCAAACTGATCGGTTCGCTGATGTTCCCTGGGCGCTGATTCAAACTCGTCATTTTAGGTTTTGAGGTCGGGTCACTTGATTTTGAATAGCTCCTTGACCTGACATGACCTTAACTAAAAATTTTTGTCAGATGTGTAAAATTGATCCAGGATAAGGTACTGTAAGTTTCGTTGTTCTGCGTCTCTTTGTTTTTGCGTTATCAGGGGAAAACCAGGAGGGGTGAATTTCGCCTCCCCAGCGGGGCGCGTGTTAGATAAGACGCGTTCCCAAACATATGCCAGCTGGTCTGCATGGCTGGTTGAGATCAAAGAATGTGATTCGCAGTATCAACCGGTATATTGGTACAACAAAATAAATAAACCGAGGCATGGAGGCAGACACCTGCCTATCAGTGACAGCCAAAAGTAACTGTGTCAACACAAAAAATACAGTGGAGAGACCACTTTACAGCGAGACGTTTGAAACTCTTCCATCGTTTTCAAATGTGAGATGAGTCTACGACTATTACCTGAAGAAAATTCCAGGGACATGTTATCGACTTTCGGCCGGTGGAATGTGAAGGTGGTGGGGATTTACACAAAGTTTAGCATTGGGCTCAGAGATAGTTAACACGCGCATTGACGGGGGTCTGAGCCACCTTCGCATTGACGGGGGGCGGGTACCCGCCCCCCTAAGATCTCGAGAACCACGGTAGGTAGCGAAAAACGGTAAACGGCGTTGGGCTGCCCATCCACTTCTCCATCGAAAACATTTGAACCATTTTTTGTCAGGTCACATTTAAGGTCACGAGAGGTCAAAACATGCCCGTCATAGGGATAACATGTAAATTCAGTTTTTCAGCCATTACATCTGTACAAGTAAAGATAGAGCAAAACGACTTAAACTTTATGAATCCTCTTATCAAGCCGAATCTAATGGTATATAATTTGACCTTGCTAGGTCAAATCAAGGATTTGACCTGACCTGAGGCCAGGTCAGGGTCAAATTATATAAAATGCATATCATTAGAACCGCAAGGAGCAGGCGAGTCTAATGCAGCTAAAATAAATGCTCTATCACCATCCATTACTGAGTTATTCCGTAAAAACCATTTTTCCCATGTATTTCCAATGGAGAGGTCATGCCCTGTACCTGACCTTAGGTCATCGATATAAAAATACCGGAACATATTTTAGAGAACTCGGTGGGGCCATTATGTGATATGAGTTTCAATCGGATAAGTTCACCCTGCTCCGACTTATGCTATCTTAAACTTCTTTTTAGGTCGGGTCACTTGACCTGTACTGGTGACCTGACCTGAGATGACCTAACCTTAAAATTTTCACAGAAGTTGTAAAAATGATGAGGGAAAAAGGTATACCAAATACGGTGGCGCTACGCGCCGCCGTTTTCTACTATCTCCGAAAAACCTGAGGGGGGGGCGGGTACCCGCCCCCCGTCAATGCGCGTGTTAAGAAATGCATCGATGTAAGCCTCCCTCCACTAAAAACCTACCCAATGTATGTGATCAGGGCAAGTCAAACCGGATTTAGCACACTGGCATTGTGAGTTGCCCAGCCAGAGCAGATGCATTCCAGCTCTGCACATCAGCATTAGCGAGATAACGATCAGAGCCGACGGGCGCCAGCTCGCACAGAGCCCCGCTATTGATCAGCTAACGAGCCCGGGGACAATTGGAAATAGCTTTAAATGAGATAACGGCTTACATACATAAGTGAGATCGGTTTAGCTGCATGCTTATGTAAGGCACGAATTGGGAATGTACAATGTCCCGGATGCTCTAGAATCCGGTTAGTGTTGAACAGAGCCGCTGGCATTGCAGGCTCCGCGTGGTCTGTTGGACTCGATGCCCCTACTGAACTGAGGATGAGCTGCAGCAGCTTCAGGAGGCCAGCAGGATCGAACAACGGCGCCACACGGCACTGAAGCGACGCCCCGCACTTAGACCATATTCATTAGCTTAATTTTCAGCAGCGCATATACGGTTGACACCCAAAAACAAGTGGCGGATCTAGCTGGCAAGTTTGAGGGAAAGTCGAAAAAACGTCAGGCGGTGAATATTTTTGGCAATATTTCAACTGGACGGTAGGTTTAGAGGCTAACCCAAAACATCGATAAGCGAAACAAAAAAACCTGACAGGGTGAAAGGCATAGCCACAATATGCTTGTTTTGCTTTCCAAGGCACAATGTTTATACTGAAGTTGACTGGTTCTGTTTGAAGTTAAGAGTTGAAGTACCAAACTCTCGCTTTTAACTAAAAATGAGTCGGGGCAAAAAGAAGGTCGACAGCTTCCCCAGCTTTTCTGTTTCGGTGAAGGGGGAAAGCCTCCTCCTGGCTCCACCTCTGCCAAAAAATATACTTGTTGGACGCTCTCACGTTGTCGGCATATCGTTTCAAAAAAATGTTCTCCACACCGCTTGAAATGCACTTAACACCCTCCGAAACGTCGCTTTATCCCAAGATGCGAGCATCAGCTCCCCGACAAGACCGTTTGGCACCCCCTGATAGGCTGCACCGTCCATACGTGGCGCCTCTCTATTCCGAAAGCCGTCCCCGTGAACGGGTGCCCCACCCCTCCCCGATCGGAAATCCTGGATCCGGCCACGGTTTCAGACATGTCGATGTAGTGGCCGTTCAGCGGCAGAACAGGTCCGGCCGAGGTATCGGGACAGATATCTCAGCTGTCAATACACCAATTACAGCCACTTTATTTGTGAGATGACACCAGCCGGTCCCTGGCAGCCCGGTCCAATTGGGGGTGCCCCGGTCCTGGGTGCAAGCACCTACAACGATAGAAAACTCTGCTCCAAAGGCGATCCAGGATTTCCGATAATTAAGGGGGCACACGATCGGTGGCGCCTTCCGGACCAGGGGCGCAACTGCTGGCCGGCAAAACCCATCAGCTGTGGGCGCTAAATCTTGTCGTGGAGGCGTCGATCCTTGTATACTGCGGGGCAGGGGGGAAGCGATATTTCAGGTGGGTGCCATCGGCTTTTCAAGAGGAGCCGTGACCATTTCAGGGGGTCACCGATGACTCCCTCCTGCCCCCTGGATCTGCCAGACTCCGTGCTCCAAAGCCACCAGCTGGCAGCTCCTGAAACGCGACTTTCCATCTCCCCCTTCGAGCGCCACCATCTTGTGAGGGCCAATAATCTCCCACTGCGTAGCGGCGATTCTGACTAGCACGAATAATGCAGATTTTCGCGTTCCGATAATAGGTGACACAGTTAAAATAGTATTCCCCTTGATCCAAATACCACCCGAATCCGTCGCACTATTCCCCCTTCCTCCGATCGTAAAGCCATGGCGTCTTCAGTGCTCAACGCCGCTGACATGTTTCCGACGCCGCTTATTGAAACACCATTCGCACAGGATATGGAAGTCCAGGCACCAGCGATGTGATTACATTTCCAACATCAACGTACCATACATTCCATCTGAGTTCAACAGCTGTCCATGATGCCCTTCCCTTTAAGTACTTATGGTAGCTTCCCTTTAAGTACTTGTCAAATGTCAGTATTAGGTCTTGCTGGTGTACAAACTCAATATAAAACATGGCTTGAATCCACACTACACCACAGCTTACTTCAGTAATGATTACAACAGTTGCGTCACACCCGTAAACATTGATAACAAACATTTTGCACTCCCTGATGAGGCTTTTTCGATTTTGAAGCAAGCTTTGTCGTTTTTCACGTTTTCTTTGGTTTTGCCCAGTGTAGCTTACCCCATGAATTTCAATGGCGCAGACCTTTTACGGTGAAGAAAAAAGATAAAAGTCTATTTAACCCTCGTCCCACTGGGGGGCATCGATGACCCCCTAAGATTTTTTTCGGGATAGCAGAAAAACGACAAGGCGCAGCACCACGGTTGAGGGCTCTACCTCTCACCCCATCGTTTTCCACTATCCCTGAAATTTTTTACCCCGGGTCACCCAAGGTCAGGTCACCAGGCGAGGTCAACCAAAGGTCACCTCACTTCAACTTTTGAGCTCTACAAGGGCTACATTTCTAAAGTCGATCGATTTGAAAATTCATACAATGTATGACCCCTCTAGGGTCTACAAGATGTACATCCGAGACTTTTAGATTTCGTGACCTGAGGTCAGCTCACGAGGCGAACTCTCTCATTGAAAAGGCATGGGGAAAAGCTGTCTTATGATCTAAAAGCCACAAAAACGATTGCAAACGCCCGGCGTGCTCAGAAAAACGTTTTTAGACACCCTTTTACGTATCTCAGGGGCCATATTTGTCCTTTAACCTCTCCGAGGTCATGCAAAGGTCACCATGGTCAAAAACAGTATTTTGACAAACATTTTTGACCTAACTAAGCTAGAGAGATGAATCAAACACCATCGTGTATGTCTCGTCACGGACTTTCATTTGATATACGGCAAGGTCACTTTCTGACATTTCGTGACCTCAGGTCATATTAGGTCACAAGGTGACCTATAGAGGTCAAACCACAGGCGGGAGGTCATTACGTTCCACTTAACGGAAAAAGGTCCAGCATTTTCCTATCAAATTTATTTTACCAGATTTCAGTAGCTTCTAATGTCATAAGAGTTATACCCAGTTTGCTTAAGCATTGCATATTTGAGTGAAAATAGCCGATCCTGACCTAACTTGACCTCTGGAGGTCAAACCATTGACGTGAGCGCTTAAACCTGCGGAGTAATTTCTTACTAAATGCACGCTAGCTTTCTAATACACTTTGCAGATTTGCGCTAACCCCCAAATTTTCGGAGTTAGAGTGGGGGAGCCATCGATGGCCCCCGTGGGGCGAAGAGGGCACCGGACCCCGGGTTGGGCGTGGGTTGAAAGCGAAAAGTGCAGAAAAACGTAGCTTAAAAATGCGCTAATAATGTATTGATATTCAGCAAAGTGTTGTTTCTTTCTTAAGAAGAATAGAGAAAGTATTGGCCGACATTTCCGTTTATTATACATAGAAGTCTAGAGGCGGACGAGGCAGGGAGCTTCCATAGGCTGGTCACCAGTCGGAATATAGGGGGGGAGGCGGCGGAAATTACACTCGAGCACACTACAGAGCTCCCAACAGCTCCGGTCCGACCACCAGGAGGTGAAACTTGATGCTCTTAAAGCAGAGTGAGGCCAGTCCCTTCGATGTACAAGTCGTTGCATGCGTCATGTGTGACGCATATATGAAACATATATGCATATTTTCTTCATATTAATATGTATAGAAGGAAGGAGCAGCACCTACTTGTGACGCGAACTCCCGGGTCCTGAGGACAACGGACGCTCCTGTGCTCAGTGACACCGAAGCTGGCCGCGTAGATGGCGATCCTGCTGTTGGGACACTGGATTCTCTTCTTGTCGCCCTGACAGACCACCTCCGTTCGGAACAGCGCTGCAAGTGAAAGCGGCAGGGTCAAAAGCTGCTCAGAGGCGAGCAGAGCTGCAGAGGTCATTGCTGGAGGTCATTTAAAGGGGCGGGGAGGTGCAGGGCGTAGCGTCGGAGGCGTAAAACGCTGAAGAGGTCAAGGTTGGAAGTTATTAGGGGCCAGTGGAGCTCCGCGGCCTCGTGTTAGAGGCTACTCAGGGGCTCCCAGGGCTGCGGGGGCCAGTGGTACAAGCTATGCAGGGGTGCGCAGAGCTACAGGTGGAGTGTAAAGGCTATTCAGGGGCTCGCGGGTCTGCAAACGTCAGTGTTAGCATTATTGAGGACGTATGGAGCTGCAAAAGTCAGCGTCAAATGTTTTTCTGAGACTTAACCTTCAACCAAGTAGGGAAGGTTATCTCAACATCCTCCCCCTCGGGTTTTTTTCGGCGACACCGGGGAACAGCGGTGCCAAGCGCCACCGTATTTGATGCATCTTATCTCTGATTGATTCTGCAGATTTGCCAACAATTTTAAGTTTGGGTCATCTCAGGTCGGGTTACCAGGTCAGATCAAGTAACCTCATATAAAAAAATGTTTCAAGTGGTACTAGTAGAAGCATATTTAAGTTATTGATTCGATATTCACATCACATGATGGGCCAACCAAGTACCTAAAGCTATGGTAACGGGATTTTCGATATAAATGACCTAGGGTCAGGCACAAGTCATAATCTCTCCGTTGGAAATGCATGGGAAAAACGGAAATTGGCCGAAAAGTGGCTCTATTTCTGTACATACGGCTTAAAATACCTTCCTATTCTCCAAATCGTGTATTATTTTATGCCCCTCTTCGTGGTCATGTTGCAACCTTAGACCGGTGACCTCTAAGAGCTGATATGGAACTACATAAACATATGTTCGGACTCTGGGCAATAACTTCGCGGGAATGACGATAGAGCTTTCATTCTGATACAATTACGTTTCGATTACCATTTCGAGTTGAATGATATGGATATTGACTGTTAGTTCAGAGGGTGACCTTGGCATAACCTCAGGTCAGGGTAATTTATGTGTTGCATTCGATTCACCGTAACGAGAGGAAGCAAATGACACCTAAAAACTGACTCTAACACAACCAAACACCAAAATTTTCTTCACCAAGGCCTCCCGCACCTCAGACCCAATATTTAATTGAGTCAACAAATGCCCGATATAGTTCCCTCATCATTTCTTGAGAGCTCTCCACCAGCTTTCACATTTTTTCGCTATCCCGCATGGGAGCCGAGATGAGGCGGGGGTTGAAACCTCCCACTCTGGGGCGATGTTGGCTCGGAGGCTCACTGAGGCGGGTGTTAAGGGGGTGGGCGACGGCAGATGAAACGGCACTTTACTTTAAGCGGTAAACTTGTTACTAAAATCTGTCTAAGGATACCATTAAAACTGAGTCGTCTCTTCTTCCTGCTATTTCTTAGACACTGCATCACGAAATATTTCAAGGACTTACATCAATTTGAGAGTAAGATTTAAGTTAAAATTGTAAGAAAATAATTGCACGGAAGTGCTTTTAACTTTAAATCAACCCTCTTAATTCACCGTTCAGATCCAACTACTTCCCAAAAATTGGCCAAAATAAAAATGCAGGGGCATCGTAACGCCTCAGACTAGAGTCGTAACGCCTCAGACTAGACTGCACAGGTCCCTCGGTAAAAAATAAACGGCTTTCTGAGCTCTAGATGGGTAAGCCTCAAACCTTAGAAAAATAAATACGGGCAACACACACACCTCCTATACCAAATCACGATTACTGATTCATGAATTTCTGCGATTACAGCATCGAGCAATGCGTGCGTGAAGGCCCAACAACTTTAAAATCATTATATTATGGTATAAGACTGATCATTAACTGTAAAAAGAGGTGATTGAGGGCTAGTTGATGGGTTAATGATTAAAATAATATAATATTTCTTAAGAACTTTGGTCTTAATCTATCCCTTCCTAAGGTTCAATCTAATCACAGCATCGCCTCCGTGGGCACAAAATGACTACAGCCGTCAAGATCCCAAAAACACCAATGAGGATGACGATACATTGCTTCTGGATTCACATACGTCTGGCACTGAACACAGCTGAGAAACATCACAAAAAGCTCGCTGAAATGAGCAGCGTTTCTCAGTGGCGTCAGAGTTGACAGCAGCGAGCCGATTCTCGTGGTCTAACACCCAATTATCGGCAGCGGGGCCGGTGACTGAGCGCTCGCAGCGCCCCCGCCGCCAATCCGATCAAATTACTGCGAGCTGGAAAGGCCAAGTTGAGCGTGGTCGTCGCTGCCACAATCCCAGGGGTGGCATGGGCGCTTGGCTAATGTAAAGCTGGAACGCTCTTAAACACTTGGTGATATGCCTGAACACAGCATTATTTATCTGAATGTCATGCGGTTATGCGCCATAAAACACCCTCATAAAAAGCTGCTTTGAAAAGATGAGGTGCTTTTGCGGGCGCAAACGAGACCTATATCCATTTATTTCCTTGGTTGTTCCCCACAATACGACGTAAAGCATGCAAATGATATTAGATAGCCCGTCAAGTTGAACGTCAGACTCGGCACTAATATTTTTAAGATAAATCATTCGAAAATAGACTCATGACGCACAACTGTGTCCACACTACAACTATTTTTTACTCTCATAGGATAGAATAAATCACCACATATAAAGACATAAACAGAGCCATAGGAGCTTTTTGAAGCATTCAACTATGCTTTAGGATAGTTGTATATGTTTTCTATTTTCAATCGGAGACATGGGCGCCGAAAGCGGGGGGGACGGTGGGACGCGTCCCCTCTATTGGCCAACCAAGGGGGACGTCCCCCAAAAATTTTTGATCCAGCGTCATTAATACTTTCAGGTACCGAATATGCTCAAAATTTGCCTCCACCGGTCAGCACCAGCCCTGGTCCGTTCCGCCCCGTGAAAATTCAGTGGCGGCACCCCTGAGCAGAGACAATGCTTTGTGTCCGGACCAGGGCAACACAAGCACGTTATCATACCGTGCTTTTAATAATCTGCGTCCCAGTAACCCGCAAAGTTTCTTCTCTAGTTGTCCTTTTCCGTTTGACAGGAACATTTCTGTCCCAAAACTAATACCTCCACACTTTTGAACTTCTAGTCACGTTCTGAAAATCGAAAACGAGCAGTTATTCCCGTTAACATTGTTTCCAGTTGTATTCTAATCTAACCGAAAACCTAAAATTGTATCATGAAAGGGGAGCAGGGCGCTTCCACGCAGCCACACGGGCAAGGCCCGGCGGCTTCCGAACAAGGACAACGGCCCCAAAACCCCAACAGGGAAAAGTTGGCGACCAACCCGCAGGGCGTCGATAAGCCCCAATAATAATAATTGTATCATGAAAAGTAAACGAATACATACGCATATCACAATTTTCGATCGGCATGGCACCCACATAGCCTCCGAAGACTGCCTCACCATTTCTTGCGGATCTAAGTTAGACAGATTAAAAAGCAAAAACATCAGCCCGTTGGGCTTGAATGAATGAACGCACCAAGCGGGTAAAACGTCTAATTTAACAAAAGTTACTGGAAAAGTTGAACAACTCTTCACTCAAAACTCATTAACCAGTTGAAAACTTCTGGCTTTAAAACTTCAGGTGAAGTAAAAAACCTCCGCAGTGAAAAAAATCACTGCACAAAGAAACCAGCCTCGGTAATGGGATCAAATATGTTCAGTTCAAATAACTTTGGTGATCGCCGTTCCACGGTTACAGAGCCCCGAGTGCCTCCACGACAGTGTCGCTGAAAACGCGGATGTCTTCGGGGACATTCTCGCCAACAAAATTGCTGACTCGGCCAAAGATGACTTCCAGAGCGAAAGTTAACACGGAGTAGTACAGAGCAAGTTGATTTTCCAGCCAAAAGTTATCTGAACGCTGCTCAACTTTTTGCCACGCCGGCTGCGACAGGCCGAGTGGAGATAAATCTTCCGGCGACAAATCTAGCCTCTACCGGCGGGCCTTTTCCAGCCCGGTCTGAGGAGCTCAGCAGCTCAGCGGAAGCTCGCCGCCGCACTGCCGATCCATATTCAACGTCGCACCGGGCGACCGACGCCAAGCCGTGGCTCAGCTCTCAGGCTCGCACGCACTCAAATTTGCTCAGGCCTCATACATCACCTGCGCAAGCACCTCTAGGATGTTTTTTGCTTTCCTCTTAACACGCGCACTGCAGGGGGCCTCGGAGGCCCCCACCTGTTTTTCCAAGGTGGCCGGAGAACCGCTTGTAGCCGAAAAACGAAACGTGGCCACATTTAACAGAATTTAATAGCGCGTCGATTGGTGACGACTTTTTGAAAATCGACCGGAAATTTTTTGACTTATAGGCTTTCAAAGTCAGACCTGCATTTTGAGATCGCCGTAAACGCGCGGTCGGACCAGTTAGCTTGCATTGAAGACCGAGTGGTGACGTGATAACGTCATATAAGCGGGACTATATGTCAAGGTCGCTTCACATAAAAGTCAAGGTCAAGGTCAAAGGTCACAGGCCAAGGTCATATCTGCACTTTCAAGGTCACTGACCACTGTGCGTCAGGCCAAATGACGTTACCCCGTCTGACATATATTATGCTATGACGTCATCGGTAGGGTACCCCAATACAAAGGTCAAGGTCAAAGGTCAAGGTCAAAGGTCATTGGGAAAGGTCAATCCTCATTTCCCGCCAAACAGTGGCTATAGTGTTAGTCAAAGTGTAAATAATAAGTAGTATACCATATGGTGACCTTAAAGGTCAATGACCTTGAATGACCTTGACCCAAAAAGTTGTGGGGAAGCCTTTTTGAGACCTCTTCTCTATGAACCTTGTCCGCCTTTAGCTTATTCCCGCCATTTTCCTGCATAATCACAGCATTTACCAATCGATCCCAGCATGGCCAATATTTGACCTTTACGACGTTGTTTGACCTTGAAGATATTGACCTAGGTCAATGAAAATTGGTCATCATGTAGATTACCATAGCCCCCACCCGCCTACCAAGTGGCGTTTTTCTAACCCTCTTAGTTTCCGAGATCTTAGGGGGGCCTACCAGGCCCCCCTCCAGTGCGCGTTAGTGCCAGACCCCCCTCCAGTGCGGGTGTTAAGCTAATACAAAATCAGATTAATGTTCATTCAGACTTGGAGCGATGATTGCTGCGCAGGTGATCCGATGTTGGCACTGACTATGTTACCCGGAAATCGCGGAACTTTTACGCCAAAAGTGAAGGCTGGCTTACATCATTGGTTGAAATTGGAACAACATCGGTTCTCCAAATAACAACACACAGTCTTCCAACATAAAGCAACAGATATGCTTGAGAGTGAAATGCACTGTATGGACGAGTACTTCTTTTGATCTCCACAGGAAAAAACGATATCGAAGTGCGCGTTGATCAAAGCCGGCGCTGACGCAGTCAGCAGCGGTCAGATTTCACATTGTTAGCTTTAAGGCTTTCAGCTGTTCAAGTCGGACTACAAAGAAACGAACTATAGATTCTTGAGAGCTGATGATCCCCTTGAAGATTGAGCAAGCAATCATTTTCCTCGTCACAAACATCTGGTGATCACAAACACAGCCCAATAGTAAAATGTACACAGACTGCACAACCATTCAATCCGCCTAGATCTCTCTCCCTTTTCCAGAGGAATATCATTTTAGAAAAATACCATTTCTTGGTAACCATATGACAGTTACTTTGTTTCAAGCCAGGGAGCTATATTTCAAAGTTCTGTCGAATGGCTAAGTTCAATCTAAGTGCGGATATAGGATGCGGTTGTTATGATAAGTTACTGCTAGGCAGTTGACATGGAGACTATTAAGCCTAATAGCTTTAGTGTACGATGATACTATTTTTATGACACATTTTGCTAGATCTGAAAGATAGAGGGGAGAGAGAGAAAGGCCGAGATCCAACCATGCAAATTATATGCCCAAACAACTTCTGCAATATAAAACTTACGACCAAGGCATGAGAGAGAGAGAGAGAGAGAGAGAGAGAGAGAGAGAGAGAGAGAGAGAGAGAGAGATAGTCATTTCTCCGATTTTCCGCAGGCAGCAGCCAAGCAATGATACATATACTTGGCAGAGCTGATCAAGCTGTTCTAGGAGCTGGGTTCAATTATTCAACCATTTCTCAGCATATACAATTTGCTACGCATGGGCTGAGAATTTACGTCGTCAATTGTTTCCCTGACCTGACTTTTCCTCCACTTGGGGCCCTAATTTATAAAATGGATCAAGTTACACGTGCGCTCAGTGGTCTGGTCTCTCATGCATATTAGTTAAAAATCATTCGCGGAGACCTATCCAAGCAGTGCCAGTGCACTGTGGGACGTTATGAGAGGTAAAATGTCATAATTTTGTTACATAGATGTATACTTTGATGCTTTGATCACATATTTTATTATCATACATATTATCATACATTGATCACACAGCTTCACATATATTTATTTATCTATTTGTTTTGAATAAATAAATAAAATCTGTGAGCTTCCTTTGCCTTTGGTGAATTTCACGTTGAACTGAAAAATAGACCGATGGAGGTGTTAACTGATTTTCGACGGGACATCCAGCATCCTTCGTGTATATATTTCACGAGCACCCATAAGAACTGGATTTGAAATGCAAATAAAGATCCCTCCGCGGCCAAGACAAGTCGGCGTACAATACTGGCTCTGCCCAGTTAAAAATATGCATTGGGATTCCATTTCTTACTGTGTCTGGTGTAAATGCTACAACAGTACATGCCAAGTTCCTTATTGATGAACAAACCTGAAGATAAATTGTTCAGGAAGTTCCGAATTTGTTTTCCAAACACTCACGGCTTTTCCGGAAATTTCAGCCCTTCCTCCGAAGTGCTGTATCCGCAGCCTGAGCCGCAAACAAAGGAGACCTCTTCTAGATATAGCAGCTAAGCATAAAATAGTCTGTAAATAAGAGAGCACGCGTAACAACTTACTTGGCCTGCACTTGAAGAGGACCTCGACGAACTTAGGTATGCCAGGGCAGGGATCCACTCCAAACGTCTTCGGCGAAGCCTTTAAGTGGCAACTTTGCTTGTTGCCACACTCGGCAATTACCACCTGGAGAACGAAACGCACGGCGTCAAAGGCGGTGACAATTCAGGCACACACCATCGACTCATCTTCCAGAAAACCACAGCCTTGAAAACATCAAAATAATAGTGGAATGAGCCGGTGAGTCACGATAGCTCCCTGATCCAACAGCCATTGGCTGGATGGTGTCCATCACCGTTGTGAGTTTGGTTCAGGCGCTGTGGACCAGTGTGGCAGGTCCCGGGATCAAAGCTGGCCCCTGGCAGCCTTTTCCTCCACGACCGCCTCCTACCTAGGAGGTGGCAGCACACTGGATAGTGTTCCACCGGGCCCCAGAAATCTGGATAGCCCCGTTGCCCCACCGTGTGGTACGGTGGGGCGTGTGACAGGGAGCGCGCAGACACGACTGTGCGGCAAGGGTGCCGATCAGTGGAAAACCTCCACCGTGCTCATGTGGTGCAAAGCTGTAAAATGTCGCTGGGTCGGGGACACAAAAATATCAGGACATAAATTATGGATGGTGTTTTAATTTCCGTTCCATTGGTAAGAAAAAGACTGAGCAATGGAAGGCCCGTTTTGTTGTCTTTACATAATGGTTATAGAAAGTTCTCATTCCTTTGGAATTATTCGCAATCACCGATGATTTTTGTTGATAGTGCGAGCTTGGCAGGATGGAGAGAGCATTGTGTAGCTTTCATGCTTAATCGCTACGTGTAACGTTACCTCCAGAAAATTCCAACGTAATAAGAAGGAAAATAGCACGGATATCAACACCATCCCAATATATAAGTTTACATCCTATTAATTTTGCGTGCAATGCCTAACACAAACACTGAGCTGAAATCACACTACAGTATTTGGAGGGTGCCTCGCACCCAGTGGTGAAAGAGCTAACGAGTGGTGAGGCCGTCAAGAAGAAAAACCACCAGTTTGTCACCCGTTTCAGAAAACTTTCCGCCCTCAAATCAACAGCTTTAACTAGAGCCAAGAGCCGGGGAAAGCAGCCGAAAAGGAGACGCAATTACCGGGCCAGCACGCTTTAGACTACGGCGTAATCTCGCTCTTGTAATTGCATCTTCATCACACTGATTAAAACTGGCCGTTGGCCGACCATTACCTAACTCGCGGGAGCCGTTAACGCCACTGAGTTGGTGAAGAGGTGGAACTGTGATAAGCCAGCAGGCCAGCCGGCGCAGACAACGCAGCCGCAGCATACAGAGAATACTTTCAAAAGGGGTAATGACATGAATAAAGGAATGTGGCTGTAAAGTAACGACACCTGTTCAATGTTAGGCATACCTGCCTAAATCTAGGGTAAGCAAGAAATGGAGCGCATGTAGCAGTCTGCCACTACAGGTATATGTTCACGTACAGTCAGGAGTCCAGTAATTTTGATGGTATGAGTGGACAGACCGGCCGGCAGGAGAAAAGGGGTAGGTTTTTCAGGAGCGGTTACGGGATTTCGTTGCGTGGCGGGGTGAGTATCCAGGGCAATCATTACATCGTTTTAGACAGACACAATTACAAAAATATACCGTATTGTTGCTGAAATAAACGCAAATTTTTCCATTTCAATGATCGGAAGCGGCTGGCGAACCTCTCCGAGGCGCGCCAGGTGCTCCCACAGGGGAGGGATCAGGGGTGTTCCCGCACCACCCTCCTGTATCCGCGCTTGCCTCTGGAGTCTGAGTCTTCCATATAGGCTGAACTACCGCGTGGGTGTCCAGTCCAGGAGCACCCTGACCCACCAGATCGTGAGTATATATACAGCCACGTTTGGACTACATATAACACAGTAGATGAAAAATGGTGAAGATACGACAGTTTTTGCTACTGGAGACCTTATAGCTCCCCTTTTTCGGACATGCACACACTGGCGGATTCAGGGTGTTAGAACGACTGAGGAGCTGCGAGGAAAGAAATCGGACGTTACAACACCAAAAGAAAGTGTTGACACTAAACTGCACGGACGGTGAGAGAAGAAAACCCATGTCACTAGACAAGTAGCTGCACCACAAATCTACAAAGCGACGTTTTATCTACGAGCACTAGATAGAGTTTTCAAGTAGCAATATTTGGGTCGTGACATGATTGAAAATTGATCAGAAATCTGAAGAACTCAGAAGCAGTAGAATGGACAGCCATCTGAAGGAACCAAAAACAAGTAGCCCCAAATAAATTTAGCAGGCTCAGTAGTGTGCTCTATACAATTCCGTGCTCTGAATCGATCACACCCACCCGACAAAATCTAATGACATATAAATATCCCAATCATCTTAAGGCGTTCAATAAAAACAATCAAATTTGATTCGGAATGCTCAGATGCTGGCTACACAATCAGTCTTTTCACAATACGGTTTATAAATCTGTGCTTCCACCGGCAGCTGACACACCATATTTCTCAGGGCCGTGCTGTGAAACGATTGCAAACTCTGAACAGCTGATGGAATGAAAGTGTTTCGGCGCTCCTGACAGTCCATGGGTAACATATGATCCATTTCAGCAGCTAAATCACGCCTCTTGTCAGCTGTGACGGCAGAAAACGTGGACTTCATTCTTATATTATCGACTTCCACTCCGTAAGCTTGTGGCGCATACGCTATGGTGCTTTTTAGCGACATCTGTTCTGATGTGTCGTCGATGGAGTGTTTACACTGCATACGTGATGAGGACATCACGCAACATCGCTAGATTGCACGTTGGACCTTCATTATCACCAAACACAACCAATGTTAACGAATTTCATTTCATTCATAAACCCGATAATAATCCGATGTTTTTTTCTTGGAAAAATAAATAGAAAACAACAACCAATATAAAATCGCCTACACCCAAACGTTTGATAAGAATCACCATTTGACCTGGTACAGCACACAGCATACTCGTTGCATTACATCTGCTTGGTAACTGACACCAACTGACCTTCAAGGCGTTCCTGTCCATGCAGTTGGTGTTGTTGAACCTGAGCATGTCGCTGGGGTCGCCGCACAGGTCCGGCTTCGACGCCAGGCGGCCGTACTGAACCAGATTGATGGATACGTTGGTGCCCGGAGGGCATGCCAGTTTCAGCGATTTCCCATCGCACGCTGCTACTTGGAAGGTGCGTAGCGTTCCTGACAAGAGGGCTATAATGGAGAAGGGAGAGAGAAAACGTGTAAGGATGGATCCCAGCACCAGACAGCTGATACAAGGTACACAGACAGATCGAAATAGATTCGTGAGTTTCAGCGGTGGAAACGCGACAGCTACCACCAAACAGGATTGGCAGGCGCGGTCTGAAAACGCTCTTGCCCGAGACCAGAGGTGCATACACTGACTTTTACGAGAAAGGCGGCTATCAAAGAGAAGGGGTGTGGAAGAATTCATGCAGCATTGTACGACGTTCACAGAGATGAAAAATGCATAAGCTGCGCTACACCGGCGCAGGCTTAAACGCTGCACCGCTCGACGTTGCACGTATCTGCTGAAGCATGCAACACCAGGTGTTCTAATGTGTTCCCTCTCACTGACATGCAAATCGTACTGCATTCCTTTCGTGGTCCGTGAATGACGGTGTCAGCCGCCGCTGGCACATCTCTGTCAGATTACGGGGCGGATGACGGTGGCTGTCCGTCTGTCAGACGGACAGCTGCGTCACTCGGGGCGGGCGCCCAGCACGCGCGTTGCAATGTAACGGATAGGTACAAAGACTGCCGGCTACACGAATGCCAAAGGAACGGCCGCGGCACATGCTCATGCAATGGGCACACACGATTACAATACGGCGGTCAGAGAGGACATTTGAAAGCCCGATAGCAGAGAAAGCGGAGTTTGAGTAGCACATCAGATATATATCGCAAATATTCCATGAACATTGTAGCATATTTTTGAAAGTTTTGCTATTCCCAAAAATCACAGTTACACTTAACCGCACTAGCGGAACTGCAGATTGATGGTGTTTGTCCCCTATGATTTTCGTAACTGTGCATTTAAGTTTCCCAATCAATTCATTGAAAAGGATATATACCAAAAAATGTTGACAACAGGGGCGCAGTCAGAATTTTGCTCGGGGGGGCTGAAAGGGGCCCTTGTGATAACACCAAAAGGGCCCCAAGAATATCGGCAAGCAAAAAAAAAAAAAACGTTGAGCGCAAAGATGGCGACTGTCAAGATGAAGCTGGTTCAAAAAATCAATTATTTACGTCAACTTATCAAAAAAACCAGTCGCTTTTAACCAAAACACCCGTTAAATATATCAAATAAGCCATGATAAGCATTTTTATGCCTTCCTTATTGCTTTAAAAGAACAAAATGTGCTCGAAAAAGGAAAAAGGCCTCAATTATTCCCTCTTCCTCTTCCTCTTCGGGGAAACTTCTTTCAAGGGCTAACTCTTCCTATTTCGGAGTGCTGCATCGCAGAGCACGCCTGTAAGCAGAACATTTGTTTATTCGCCTACCTCCTAGAGTCCTGGATGCATAATAGGTATAGAAAAACACAGCGATTATTCTGAAATTCAGTGAATTCTCAGATTCGTAGTCTCAGCTCACACCATGATCAACAACTTCCCCAATTAAATCCTGTCATGAAGATCCTGAGGAATGGCTGTGTCCGAATATATACTCACTATATTTTTGTTATATTATGCATCCAGAATTCGAGGACATGGGCCAATTAAAACTTGTCTACCTGCTTCTTTCACCTTCAAAGGAGTTCCTACCGAACGAAAAAACAATGAGAAATGTCATTTAAGGAAGGACAAACAGATCATTAGGGGCTCAGCTGGGCAGAGACGGCCATACTGGCTCTAAGGAGCCAAATGGTCACAAACGCGTTCTGCTGGTATCTGAGGGCCTTCTGTAACTCGTTACAGAGAACCATGGTGGATGCAGAGGGCCACCAGAACGCTCCAAATCTGCTTGCAAAGTGTCCAGCAGACCAGAAAGGGACCTTGAGCTGGTAATGTGGTTTACAGCCAAGTGTGGGTCCATCATTATGAGAGCCGTCCACAAATATTCATTAATAATAGCCGCCGTCGAAGTAACACATTTTTGTGATTTTTTATTCCCCCCATGTAACGTTTTTAAGGCCCATCTGTAACGTTTGATACCGCTGTGACTGACTCATACTACCCCCTCTATGTTAAGAAATTCATGGTAGAGAAATGTCAGTTTACTATTAAATAGTTCAAAAAGAACCACATTTTGCACCCATGCATCAGAAGAGCTATCACGATTCGTGCATTGTAGCGCCACCATTTACCTGCCAGTCACAGAACTTTGCATGCAAACACACATTTCACACGCGTTCATTTCTCGAAATTTGTCCGCGCCAACAAATGACTCGGAAGCTAAACGTCGAGTGAGTCATGATGTCACAATAGCACATTGCACAGACTAACAGCAGCATACAGGGTTTATATACACCGCACATTGGAAGATCCTTATTAACTATTGTTTAAAGGGAATGTGGCACCTTGGTCGAATCCTGGAATTTAGTGTAATTAGGAGTACTTTTAGTAAAAAATAATGAAACCACTCATGATTTCTCTGACAAATGTACAATAAGCTCAATATTTGGTTTTTAAAAATACTCCTCTAGAAAAAGAAATAAATATCAGACTGTGGATGATGCCGCGATCTGGCAACCACTACCATACTTGAAACGCTTCAAGGGCTTCGATGGCTGATGCCCATCGTGACGTCAGCATATGTCGTCACACCAGTAGCTCACAACAATGGCCGCCGGCGACGGGGGCTGAGGGGGGCTGGTGTCAGGTAGATTTTAGCTTTTTTTCTACGGAAATATCGAGTTCCAAGTCAAATGAACTATGGAGTACCGGGTTTTCCGACCTGCTTTACAACTTGGCTACCTCAGTTAAAATCACGTTGTGAAGGTGCCACATTCCCTTTAAAGTAGCAATTATTTACGAGCATGCGAGGATATGCAAACATTAAATGTTTGAAAAACTGCACAATACCAATTATTTCCGAAACTATCAACATTTATTTAATAGGAAAATCATACTTAAATCCAGTTGGACTACCAGTTGGAAAGCTGAGTTTCAAATTCAACTAAGCCCAGCTCGGTTTTTAGCTTGGAAAAGCAGACACTCCGTGATGCTATGAACGAATGAATATCAGAGCTAAGTATATGCATGTACGTTGCCTGTATGAGTTGAATACAATTTGAGAAATACATCGTGGATTTACTCGATCGTAACAATACAACAATCAGAGGAATTGCACCGAAGTTTCTTGGGTTTGGCTGTAGTTCCGAGAATCTATACCCGGGCTAATAAAAAGGAACCCACGATGGAATCAATTATCTGCATTGCTGTCCCAGGTCCGTTCGCCTCAATTACCTACCTACATACCAGAATGTGCGATTTGAGATATATATGTTGTTACATTACTGAAGCCTACGGAGATTTATGAAGGACATTATCCATATCCAGGTAAAGTCGTTCTAACACGCTTCTGCGACACGTGCAATTACCGCTGGGCGCCGCTGTTCCAAATCGACACCACCTGAAACCTGAGAAGCCTGAAGGCATGTTTCTCGTTCGGCAAAGGCTTTTATGCCCCTCGCCAAAGACTGCTGTGGTCCTCCAACAAAGTTAAGTGGGCGGGGCAATAAAATGATATGCTCACTGAAGTAAACAAGGGTGTTGAGGTGTGTGTGTGTGTGCCCTTTGAATCCCTAAGCGTGCCCTTTTCCATCTGCGGTCTCCAGTGAAAACCTGAGAACAAATACACTGGTCTCAAAGCATGATTTTAGCCCTTTATTTTCGGCAGACAACCAGTCCTACGCTGAACCAGGTTTTCCGATGGAGGGTGGCAGATGTTCGAGGGGGGAACTCCGCCCGGACCAGGGGACGAGGCACTCCGGGCAGAAAAACCAGTCAGGAGTGTGTCAAATCCTATCGCGGGGGCGCTGATACTACCATCATCCCGGGAGCGCGGGAGCGGGGAAGCGACATTTTGCGGGGGACACCGGCGACCTTTCGGGGGTCACCGTGGTCCTTTCAGCGGGCGTCGAGGTTCATTTCGGGGGACAGGGTGAGCAAGTGCCCTTTTACCCCCTCAGATCCGCCTATGCAACAAGTGAACTTCCAGGTCAAACAACGAAAACAAAGCAAGCCAGATGTATTCGCTTAAGCATTTAGCTGTATGTTTCAAATTTGAAACTCAATCTAAGAATAACTAAGTGAACATACAAAAAGAAACCTAACCGTTTGGCCAGGGCATTTTTAAGGAAAAGTCAGTGGGGGGAGCATTTCTTGTGCTGGGCGTTATAGCGTCTTCAAGGAATCAAGACCCATTTTGAGGGGGTTTAATAAAACTTAGACGCGTTAGTGACAAAAAATGTTTTTTTGTCAATTTTTATGTTATTCCATGTTATTCCAGATTATAATTGCTGCCCACGGCTGCCAAGTTTTTTCGGCGGAAAAGGTCAAACCGAGTTAGAAAAAGTGCCAAAGAGGGGCAAAATTTTATTTTCACTAAAATAGCCAAATAAATAACACAAAAGCCAGATTTGGGGCTAAAACAACTCCTAGCGGTAGTCATAAGCCCACAGAAAAAGTGACTTGTACCACTGTTTAAAACTAATTGTTGACAATTTGATATTGACTTGACGCAACACTTTTTTAGCACACTACTCATTTAATAGGAAGCCAGGGGTGCCCTGCCAATCCCGCGTGATCATCAAATAATTGTATCCATATAACCAAATCATTTGTAAGCATCATTAATCATCTTGGGCGCACCACTCCCCCGCTAACATTTAATGTTTTCTCTCTTTTCCAACTATTAATTTTTTTCTTCTCTTGAACAGTGACAGATCTAGGATTTTGGTAAGTGGGGGAGAGCGGAGCCTCAGAAGGCGCACTTTGCCATCACCTTTTCACCTAAGAGGTGCCTATAGTATCGCATCCTTCGCATCCGGTTTTCGGTGGCTATCATTTTTGTGGATCGTGTTTTTCACAAAGTTCTGTCCCTCCCTCCCACCACCTTACCAGCTTTTCTGCTGCTCTGCTGCTTTTTCGGTGTCGGAATATCGTATTCAATAGTGGAAGATGTCAAAAGAGGCCATATTTATACAAGGGACAAACCAGAAACAGCTTAGGTGCCAGCAGCTAGAACAAGGAGCAAAAAAAGCCGGATCCCAAGAAATGGCCATCCGAAAAAATCATGAGGCCAAACGCGACAAAAAATGCCCAATTCGAGATATTTGGCCACAAAATGGCCAGCCTGGCAGCCCTGACAATGCTGCAATGTATTCCAAATGAAAAGGTTATGTTCATATTTTTCAATATGAGTGTGGCAAGATAAGTAAATACCTAAAGCATCGAACACAAGTAGCTTATAGGTTAAATTGAGATAAGTTTTTATATGCATACCTAATATGATGTGTGGCTGCTGCTGTCAAAATCATCTAGGGAATGTAGTACAAAAACCAGTTAATAATTGTTAAGGCTTATCGACGCACCAACTGTCAGTGCCGTATGAAGTCGCCAGCAGCAGGTGATTCTAACGGAGGGCTGTGGCCGAATATATAATCTCTCCCAATTTCCAACATCAAGGAATCTATGAGAAAGGCCAGCTAACAACGTATCGACTTTGCAGAAAAAAATTTATGCAGCGATCTCACCATAAATTTCACGTATGCTACAACCGGTGTCGGAAAAGAGGGGCCAGGAGGCCTGTCCCCCGCCCACTTTTTGACCAGCAATTTCTTGATCTCAGTCAAAATGGGAGAAAACCGGAAATTTGTATAACCAGCCGCTGCGGAAGGCAAGGAGAACCCCAAATTCGAACAGTTTTTGGTACTAACGTGAAAAGTTTGTTGTCAGCATCAGGTTGAAGTTTGGCTGGCCTCCTCACTTTTTTGCCGGTGGTGACGTTTTTGTATGCTACCACCAAAATGATAAATAAAAAGGCAAAACACTTCACACCGCCACACCAGCAACCAGTCTTACGCGCTTTGACTACACAATGTCCCGTCTAATCCACGAACGAGCTCACAACTGACCGCGTGTGAAATGAAAGCATCATACAATCTCACGATACTGGCTGGGGTGTGGGCTTCCGGTCGGATAGAACATGATGTTTGATTGGTTGTAGGTCAGCGTTCATCTCCAGCGTTGTGATTAGTTGATGCTAAGGCTGCTTTGCCGTTATTTCCTGTAACTATGCGCTTTGTTTTGTCTTCGCACGATGGAGGAGAATGTGCCACGGATGCAAATGTTTTAACATAATTTTTGTGGATTGCCAATTTGGCACAAGCAATAAACCTAAATTATTATCATCGGGTGGTGATCTGTCTTATTTTCGTTAGGTGAGTTTGCATTTGTTTAGGTTTAAGTCATCTCTTGTCTATTTCACTGGGGGAGGGGCAATTTCCGGGCACTGGGGGGGACATTTCGGCCGACTGGAGGGGGCAAATGTCCCCACAGTTAAGATGTTAAAATATGTCCTTCGTTTGGCCCATATGACTTTGTTTACTCGCCCGCTATGGTGAGCAAGATCACTTAGTCAAACATTACATGCACACAAAGAGGAGTCGCACAGCGGCGCGCTGCCAAATCCCAGCCAGGGGAAAAGGGACATCAAATGTGTATCCTGAAATCGCCGTGACTGCTTAATACATCAAACCTATGCGTTGATTTCTCTGTCGAGATCCCGTGTCTTTCAGACCAACCACTAAATACTTGCATAGGTGAAAGAGCCGGGGACCATACTCTTGGACACCTATATTTCCAGCAGCCAGATTTCACTGGTTTGGTAGGTAGAGTGAGCAGCTGCGGCTGTTCGTGACGTGCTGTCAGCGCTCACGAAGGCCCAGCCTCAACCGCACAGTGGCCGCACTGCGTGTCCACCAGTAAAAACCTCAGCCGCCGGAAGCAGGCACGCCGCTTTTTCGCTCCGACAGGCGAGCGGCACGGTAGCAGGGCTGCATTGCGCCGAGCCGATAAGGATCCGGGGAGTCTGCCACGCACCAGCTCATGTGCGATTTAGTGAGTGCAAGTGAGCGATCGGATCGGAAGAATACAAAGAGTTTACGTGTTTCTAGTGTAATGTTACTGGCACGTACATACATAGATACAACTTGGAAAAGGATTTCGCAGGCCTGAAGCTGTTTCGAGAGCAGTGATCAACTCCGTTGAAGGAGACAAAAAACACTTATGAATTATTCTCCTGCCCGAGGGTTAACAGCTTCTCATCACCGTTGAACGCGAAACGTTTTTTTTTTGCTTTAATGACCCGACTGTTGACGAAGCAAGGAGGGAGCAACACTCCTACCGGGTAGCTCATAGACATTCATTAAAAATGTGGGAAGCCTTTCATTACCTTCAGAAGCGAAGAAAATGTTCCCTCCGTCAACTCTGCGGCAGTTTGGAACTGGTTTTGCCCCCGCTTTGAGTGTGTTCTTTTTAAGCCCGGGAGCACACACAAATACACAAATACAAAACAAAAACGTTATAAATGTCAGAATAGAACCGTTATGCTTCGTTAACGGCTTTTCAGGCAAACAAAGAATAGAAGAAGACTTAACCCTCGCCCCACCGGGCATCGATGGCCCCCCTAAGGTTTTTCAGAATAGCAGAAAAACGAAGCGTCGCAGAAACGTGGTTGAGAGGTCTGCCTCTCAACCCATAATTTTTCCACCATCCCTGAATTTTTTTACCCCGGGCCACACTAGAGCAGGTCACTAGGTGAGGTCAACCAATGTCACCTCACCTCAACTTTTGTGCACTACCATAGCTACATTTCTAAGCCGATCGATTTTAAATGTTCTACACTTGATGAATCTTCCAGGGTCTTAAAATGTATATCCGGGGTTTTTAGATTTTGTGACCTGAAGTCAAGTCACGAGGTGACTTCTGCCATAGGAAAAGCATGGGAAAAGCTGTGGTATTATCTAAAAGTCCCATAAATGATTGCAAATGCTCAGATTTCTCAGAAAAAAACATTCTTGGCCACACTTTCAGGGATACCGTGGCCAATATTTTCCCTTTGACCTATTGGAGGTCATCAGAGGTCACCAGGGTCAAAAACAGTATTTTGACGATAACGTTTCACCTAATCAAGCTAGGACGCTGAATTAAACATCATCGTGTGTGCCTTGTCACGGCTTTCATTAGATATACGGCAAGGTCACTTCTGACCTTTCGTGACCTCAGGTCATGTTAGGTCGAGAGGTGCACTCTGGAGGTCAAACCACTAACGGGAGGTCATTATGTTCCACAAAGCGGAGAAAGCCCTAGAATTTTCCTATCAAACGTACTTTACAAGATTTCAATAGCTCCAATGGCATGAAAGCTATGCCCAGGTTTCTAAAGCATTGCACATTTTAGTTGGAAATAGCCTATCGTGACCTAACATGACTTCTGCAGCTCAAACCATTGACCTGAACGCTTAACCCACCCCCCCCACCGGGGGCCATCGATGGTCCCCTCTAACTCCGAAAATATGGGGGTTAGAACAAAGCTGCAAAATGCATTAGAAGACTCGCGTGAATTCAGTAAGAAATAACGTCGGATATTTAAGCGCTCAGGTCAACGGTTTGACCTCCAGAGATCAAGTTAGGTCAAGATCGGCTATTTTCACTCAAATGTGCAATGCTTAAGCAAACTGGGCATAACTCCTATGCCATTAGAGCTATTGAGATCTGGTAAAGTACATTGGATAGGAAAATGCCAGACCTTTTTCCACTATGTGGAACATAATGACCTCCTGCCAGCGGTTTAACCTACAAAGGTCATCTCGTGACCTAATATGACCTGAGGTCACGAAAGGTCAGAAAGTGACTTTGTCGTATATCAAAATTAAATGAAAGACAGTGACGAGACATACACGATGGTGTTTGATTCAGCGCTCTAGCTTAACTAGGCGAAAAATTATTGTCAAAATAATGTGTTTGACCTCTGGTGACCTTGGATGACCTCGGAGAGGACAAAGGGCAAATATTGCCCCTGGGATCCGTGAAAGGGTGTCCAAGAACGCTTTCATGAGCAAGCCGAGCATTTACAATCGTTTTTGTGACTTTTAGATCATGAGACAGCTTTTCCCTATGTTTTATTTCAACGGGAGAGATCACATCGTGACCTGACCCCAGGTCACGAAATCGAAAAATCCTAGATATACACCTTGTAGACCCTGGAGGGGCCATGAAGTGTAGAAAGTTTCAAATTGATCGACTTCGAAATGTAGTTCTTATGGAGCTCAAAAATTTAAGTGAGGTGACCTTGGTTGACCTCGCCTGGTGACCTGACCTTGGGTGACCCAAAGTAAAAAATTTCAGGGATGGTGGTAAAATAATGAGGTGAGAGGCGAAGCCCTCAACCGCGGTGCTGCGCCTCGTTGTTTTTCTGCTATCCCGGAAAAACCTTAGGGGGGAATCGATACCCCCGGTGAGGCGAGGGTTAAGCATGCGAAGTAAAATCATTCTGAATTCATGCGAGCTTTCCAATGCATTATGCGGATTTGCGCTAACGCCCATTTTTGCTGGAGTTAGAGGGGGTATCGATGGCTCCCCGGTGGGACGAAGGTGGCGCCGGACCACCGGTGCACCGGTGGGGCGCGGGTTAACTTATTGTTTGTCACCATGTGCAAAATCCAACACAGTTGGCGTGCCTCCCTCTCTTGGAACCAATCTTAGCAGCGTTGGCGACAATGACTAAGCCAATTCGAGACAAAAATGAAGCGGATGATGGAACAGTCCGTGGACAACAGGCAACAGTGAAAGAAAGATAAACAAACAATGACCCGGATTTGTGCTCCATTTTGAGTAGTGATAAGAAATACAACTGAGGTGGAGGAAGGGGACGAAAAGCCTGCATAGCCTCCGAAGTAACGTGAAACAGTATCTAGCTTAACCAGCATGGATCAGCCTGCAGGGTCTACTGTCAGGTGGGGGTGCAATAAAACATACACAAATATATTTCAGATTCGGATGTATCCTTCTCTGTGCTATCGTACCAGCCAGGCATTTTCCGTAAGTACATATTTGTTTGTCCTGATCTTACCCACACTTCCCATGCGGGCCCCCGCTTTGAAGATAACGGCAGATCCTGGATTTCCGATGGGAGAGATAATATGACAGGGACCGCCATTTGGACTAGAAGAGCTTCTCTTTTTAGCCGCCTAACCTTTCAGGGGTGCCAAATAGCATCCCAAGGGGCACCGGTACTAGCATACTGGAAAACGGTATGGGAACGATGTTTCAGAGGCTGCGGGGATATTCTCGATGGGGGCCGACGCTAGGTCATGGAGGAGGAGGGGTAGCCCCGACCACACCTGCGCCCACCTATGTTTTAAGGAAGTTACCTGATAAGCGTCCGTTACATCGACGTTAGGGCCGGTTCTTCGTAGCCGGCACCTGGCCTTTGGCGCGCGGTGCGGCTGCATACCCGATTGCATCTCGGCAACATGCAGCTGTGCACCTGCCATTGTCTGTCTTCAGGCCCGCTAATTACGGATGATATCTTGGCCGTTCAGCTGTGGCCTGCAATCTGCATACGCGCTGAGACAAGCGTACAACCCCGGCGGGGAGAGGGAGGAGGACGAGCACGTGCTACTGACGCGTTTGCCGACCCTTTAAAACCCTGGTTTGACAGGTTAGTAGCCTGATCCAGGACTGCAAAAACCCCGGGCTAATTGCAACAGAGGCAACTAATTTCTGCTAGCTACGTTAACCAGTTTGGAATATCGATATCAGAACAAGAGGCTTTTGCTGTGAGGCTTCCACATCAGACAACAAAAATGCAATTTCCAGGTCTTTGGTTGTTCCCCATGTCTAATTTCTGCAACTGACAACATATGAATGAAATAGTCTTTGGGACCACAGGTCAGGGAAGACCTACCATTTTGCACGCAGATGATACTGAAGTCAGAATACCCCATTCGGGTCACTGCAATGCATGCCTCTCACGCATAATGCTTTAAATATCTAGGTACTTTGTCCCAGAACTACTGCGTACAGCGAATGAGTCCTGAGCAATGAACAATTAGGTATAGGTTTATTTGTGTATCTTAAAGAGAATGTGGCAACTTCATAATGCGATTTGAACTGAGATAGACACGTGACAGCTGATGCCGGGAAACCACTGGATCGATATTTAATTTGTCCCAGACCTTACCACTCGCAGGGAAGAAAGGTAAAAGCTTACCCCCTACTGACAGGGCCTCGCTACCGACCCCTTCCTCCCTTGACCTCATAAATCTGACCTGGACGAGGGGAGAGCTGCCTTCGGCCTGGAAGAAAGCGATGATTATACCGGTACCCAAGAAAGGCAAGCCAAAAGGACAAGTAGGCTCCTACAGACCAATAAGCCTCTTAAGCTGCACATCTAAACTAGCAGAACGACTAGTACAAACCCGGCTCTCTCATCTGCTAGAGTCAAGAGGCCTCCTCTCCCCAGTGCAGACCGGTTTCAGGAAGGGTCGGTCCACTGAGGATCAAGTTTTGAAGGTGACCCAGGCCGTGGCCGATGGTTTCCAGAAGCGAGAGAGAACCGTTATGGTCCTGGTGGACTTCTCGCGCGCCTTCGACAAGGCCTGGCGCACGGGAATCATATACAAGCTCGCTAAGATGGGCCTCCCGCGCTGCTACATGGCCTGGGTCCGATCCTTTCTGAGCAACCGCCAGGCCTGTGTCACATATAACGGGAAGTTTGCTTCAGATGCATCCGTGAGGGCACGCCGCAGGGGGCCGTTTGCTCTCCCACCTTATTCATTTCTTACATCAATGATCTCATCGAGCACCTACCACCTGGCGTCCAGACCTCGCTGTTCGCCGATGATCTGGCAATCTGAGCCACTGACCGGACCGTCGCCGCGGCAGAGCGGCGAGTCGAAAGAGCTCTGGATTGTCTTACGGCCTGGGCGGAAGAGTGGAAATTAACCATCAGCCAAGAGAAGACAGTTGGCACCCTCTTCTCGCTCGACCCAGCAGAGGCCAGACGAGAGTGCAACCTGACCCTCGGCGCCGCTCGGCTAAGCCACGAATCCACCCCGACATTCCTAGGGGTCACGTACGACCGGACGCTGACCTTCCGCCACCTTATCGAGAACCTCAGGTGCAAAATGAAGAAGAGGAGTGGGGCGCTACGGGCACTTAGTGGCAAGTCCTGGGGCGCCGCGGCGACCGACCTCAGGCTGGTGTACCTCGCGTTCATCAGATCCTGTGCAGACTACGCGGCCGGTGGCTGGATGCCCGGGGTGGCGAGCTCTAACCTAGAACGCCTAGAGGTCGTACAGCGACAGGCCTGCAGGACGATAACTGGCTGCCTGAGGTCGACGCCGACGGCCGCTCTGGAGCGAGAGGCGGACGTCATGCCTCTCAGCATACGACGAAAGCAGCTCGCGGCCATCGTGGTGCAGGGGCACGTCCGCGACCTTCCGGGCGACCCACTACAACCGCTCTTGCTTGCGGAGAGACCCAGACTGAGGCTACAGCAGGACCGCGGATGGGCCGAGACTGGCCTGGCAGTGTACGCAGAGGCAGGCCTAGCCGCTTTTCCCGCGGAGCCTCTGCAGGTTACACCGCAGGTCGCGCCATGGGAGACTCCATCCCCGAATATCGAAATTCGGACGAAACTAGTCGTCCAGACGAAGAAGACGGACCCTCCAGAAGCACGACTCGCGGCGGCGGAAAGGACTCTGGCTGCACTCCCGCCAGCGGACATCTCAATATTCACGGATGGATCCGCGACAAGTGGCACTGAGCATGGCGGTGGAGGCGCAGTGGTACTCAGGGAAAACCACTCCGTGAAGCGGATCAGAGTCCCCTGCCGGCCGCTAAACGTCCAGTTTCCGGGCGGAACTAGCTGCCCTGGATGCGGCCCTGCGCCATCTGGTGACGATCGCAGCCGAGTGCCGACCGAGAGAAGTGCGAGTCTGCACTGATTCGCAGTCCGCCCTAACCCGCCTGGCGGAGGGCCCGCACGCTCAATCCGATGCCCTGGCAGGCTCGGTTTGACACCAACTCTCGACCCTGGCCAGGATGGGCATCCACCTAACCCTTCAATGGGTCCCGGGCCACGCTGGCCTACCGGGGAACGAGCTCGCCGACGAAGTGGCGCGTGCCGCTGCCACACTGGACCAGGGTACCACCCAGATTGATTTTAACTCCGCGAACAGCTGCATAAGGCGCCACGCGCACAGCTTGTGGACTGAAAAAGTCAGCACCACCCGATATGCGGAGGAGAACGGCAGCAAGAGAGTGGTCCTAGGGGACAAACATGGCCTCTCCCGCCTAGAGTCCACCGAAGTGGCCAGGCTGCGGACGGGCCACTCTCTTCTCCTCCGCAGTTACCAGCACCGGGTGGGGCTGGCACCAAATGACACATGCCCGGAGTGCGGGGAGGACGAGGAAACAATGCAGCACCTTTTAACAGAATGCCCAGCGCGAGCTCTTCTCCGTAAAAATGTCTTTGGCCGGGACGCCCCGACAATTCAAGAGGCGCTGGGCGATCCGCCTCGGCTGGCGGCCTTCATCCGGCGGCTGGGACGCCTCTGACGAGGCGTCTCCCATATGGCAGCTGCCGAGTGCCGGAAACATCATCATCACCCCTTCCTCCCCGGGTTTTAGGTGCTATATGGGGCAATCTTAGGGATGTGACGTCATACTCAAGCCATTTTGCGAGTGCTGCGCGGAGAAATATTTCTTGGTTGGACATCTTTAAAACCCACGTGGTAAACATGACTTTGGTACTGTCGATTATAATGACGTATAACTTGATGTACATAATATTTAAACAAATAGAAGAAATTGATACATGTCTCTTTGCTTCCTAATGGTACCTTCTTTTATCTAAGAACAACTCATTTTTGTTTTTGTTTCTGGCGCAAATTAAAGAGGTTCAATCTGGCATCAAACATTACCAGCTCGTACGTGGGTTTTACGCCACGCGCATTTTATACTTTTTATAGAAATAGAGAAAAAACGAAACATTAAGTTTTTTAGCCATCTTCAGCAGAAGTAAGGCCATATCCATTATTTTCAACGTGGATTACCCCTAAAACCATCACAGTCGGGAATTTCACCAAGGAGCCCCATTCCCTGTAAAGTGCCCCGTATTGGGTAAAATATAGCTATACGCGTACCTCTGATATTTCCAAAAATTGTCCTGATATTTTCAAGAATGGTACATGGGGCGCACAGTTTAAGCAGGGTGCGGGTTTTGAAAGGTAAAAAATGAAACGCTGAAAACCCATATCCCGTTGGTTGATTGATCGGTGTTAGCAATTTGGCAAATACAGATTTGGCCTAAGGTGTACGTTACACTTATAGAATATCACGTCGGAAATTGATTGGGGCGGGAGAGATGGATGATGGTGGATCGAGTAAAGCAGTAGCAGGATCCCGAGCCGGAGTCGGATAAAAACATTCAAGATCGGTGGCAGTAGCGCGTTCTGAAATATAAAAAAACACTTTCAGACCTTTCCTACACCAGAAAATGACTAAAGCAAATACACTATAAGAAAGTCGCAATGTAAACCCAAAGAGTATACACCCACATAAGAAACGTACCGTGTTTCATAATGTGGCTTGGATTCAACAGTCATGCTATTTTGTTCTGACAAACTTATGACGAGCTGTCCAAAATGTTATTGTTCGTCACCTCCCGGTTGAAGACGTGCAGTCCCATATTGTGAGCTTCATATCACTTACCTACTCGGCCCTCTTTCAGCTATGGTGATTGCACGTTGTGCGCTGTATTTCTCATGCCACGATATTATATCAACTAATTATAAGAAACTAACAAATACGCATTTTTCATTTATCCACTCGACACCAGTATCCAAATTTGGCGTGCAACTTATCTTGTAATGTGCGACAGGTACAGACAAGCATCAAAGCTGTGGTTTAAGGCCCGACCAAAACATTATTGCCCCAGAGTCTGTCACAAGAAGTTTAATTTCAGCGCTGTTCTGCCCGTTGATATCACACTCCGCGTATTTGTTGCGGCTGAAGTGATAAACCGTCGGGTCCGCGGTTCAGCGGTTACAACCCACCCAAGTGGCACGAACCTAGATTATGCTTTACGACTTTAATATCAAGGAGGACGGGCCGGTTTCTAAAAGCTTGTTGAAAACACGCACCGTCCTGCGATGCTTATAACGCAGAGTGATGACTATTGTTTGGTGTTTGAAATTTGGAATCTGGTCTCGTGAACATACCTAAAACTAAGTTGCTGACTGATCAAATATCCATTTGAGATGCAGCAAGCTCTATTTCTCACTCACGAATATGACTCGAAACTGGGCAAATGGATTGTGGCGGATATTTCTACCCTATGTACGATTGACCCGGATTAGTGAGGTGAGTTGGGTTGCCTCACTCTGATGCATTCACCGATGCTTCCAATGCTGTCACAAGTGTCAGACATACAAAACAGGCAAATTTAACTCCCAACGCGATAGCTCTTAGCCGGGGAGGATTCCCAAGGCAGTAATGCACGGGCCTCAGAACAAATGCTAAGTTGCCAAATCATGAGCAACGAATTGCTTCATGCAACTGCATCTGCCATTTTCAGTGGCACAGGCGTACGAGCCCGCGGCCGCGAAGCCGGTGAACTGGTAAATATGACAGCATCTTATACCGCTCTACTTGATACAATTTTCCAAATCTTCACAGGAAAATACACCGAACTGATTTTTTATGCAATAAATAACTGTTCTCTCCATAAAAGTTGTCAAATCACGACTACCCACGTACTATAACAATACTTTTTCTAAGTGGCTTCTTGGACTGTGATTTAATTCTTTGGCATAAGGAAGACAGCAGGCAGTTACCAAAAACGACTCAAAAGCGCGTAATTATATGTGTTTTAGGAACAATATTAGAATATTGATTGATTTAAAATGCTAAAACGAAGTGATTTTCAACAGTCAATGATTATATTGAAAATGCAATCCTACGGCCTGGTTCTGCCAGGGGGTTACCGGAAAGGCCTCAGAATTACTAACTTTTTTAAAGCATATGAACATTTTAATTCACTCAGAAAATATTAAACGATGGGCTTTTAACACCCCGGGGCAGAGCCCACAAAAAGGGCGGAGCAAAGCAGGCGCGTAGCATGTGCAGGATGGTGCCAGGGAAAGGAAAGGCATACAAAACAAAACACGGAAATAGGCAAGGCAAGCAACAAAGCAGTACAAGAAAACCCCAGTACCCCAGAGGCACGACCAAAAAGGACAAAGCAAAGGACCCGATACAAAAAACAGACAGAAAACACAGGGTACCGCACCAATAGGCAAAAAAACACGGGACCCAACCGAAAAGCAAACAAAAACCCCGGGATCGAAAGGGGAAGCGCCAGAGCCCGTGGAAAGCAGTCGATTGTGAGACGCCAGGACGGACAAGGACGTCGGTTGACCGCCAGACGGCGGCGGCCGGAAAGCAGGCCACGACGCACGGACGAGCCAGGCGAGGTTAAAATAGCATTAAAGGCGACTGAGAATATTAAGAAGGCGGTTCTGAGTCGGAACGGTCGAGGCGGAGGAGGCATGATGAAGGCGGTGGGGGACACGACGTCAGCAACGCGGGCCAGGGCGACCGGGTCGGCGCGAGGGCGTAGTCTCGCGACGGACGCGGACAAGAGCAGAGCCCGGCGGCCCGAGAGGCACGCTACAAATGCAGCGATATGCATATGAGTAAACAAAATCCAACGACATTCGGTCGAGTATCTTATATATGAACGACACGTTAACCGAGGTCCGGCGGCCAGACATGAGCCGGACCCGAGCCGGGGGGCCCGGATGGAGCCAGATGTCGTGACGGCGAGAGGAAGCGCGCGTGCGCATCATGGAAGCGCAACGAGTCGGTACGTTTAGATGCAAAAGTGTTGTTTCGGATTAGCGCCATAGGTAACGTCGTTCAATAATGTGAGTTATGCTCAATGTATAGTAGATGGATATTAGAGTTGGTCGGGAACGGATTAATCGATAATACGTATATGGCCGAAGTGGCGCCCGGAGCATGGGGTTTTCCGAATGATGCTCGTTTCGTCCGCAGAAACGGAAAAAACCGCCTAAAAGGTTTCCAGTCTTCGACGCCCTGAGATCGGCGCGCGGCACACAGTGTCCAAAAACGTGTTCGAGCAGTCGAGATGCGATCATTTGGGCTTTATATCAGAAAAGCTTTTCCCCATGCTTTTCCAATGGGAGGTCGCCTCGTGACCTGACCTCAGGCACGAAATCGAAAAATCCCGGATATACACCTTGTAGACCCTGGAGGGGTCATGAAGTGTAGGAAGTTTCAAATGATCGACTTAAATGTAGCTCTTACAGACTCTAAAGGTAAGTGAGGTGACCTGTTGACCTCGTCTGGTGACCTGACCTGGGTGACCCGGGGTAAAAATTTCGGATGATGGAAAATGATCGAGTGAGCCCTCAACCGCGGTGCTGCGCCTCGTCGTTTTCTGCTATCCCGGAAAAACCTTAGGGGCCATCGATGCCCCCCGGTGGGCGAGGGTTAAGAATTCCACAATTATCTTTAAATCTCCAAAACCATGCACCTGCTGGTCCGTACACAAAACTAGGAATTCCAAGCTTAGAGTTTATGCCTTGCGGCAGGGAAGGGAAAAGCCACAAGGCTGTCACCTACTAAATGTCTAACACCGAAAGCTGTCGCTTTTAACTTAAAATGTAGGCAATTACTGAACCACAACCATGTGAACTACAACCATGCGACAAATGGCACCTTCATTGATACAAAGCAACCAGGCAATAAAGTGCTTGAGTTCCCAAAGAGGCTTACTGAACATCACACATTGCGTAATCCTGCCACTCTTGTAAAGGCTGCCACAAACACTGTAAACAGGCACTGGCGTAAGGCAGAGCTCTGGGCCGCCCGGGAACCGAAAATCACTTCTCCATTTTCGAGTCTAACGCTCTACAAATTTAGCTACTAGCACCCCGCATATCGCCTGCTGAATTACATATTGATAATAATAAATACTCAATTAATGAGCCGACGCACCCGGCAGAGAAGTGAAGTAATCAGTTATCTCGAGTTGCTGGCGCTTTGTTATAAAAGCAGTCATCGCCCATCTTAGCGGCAATTTTTGACTGCCGCACGCTGTCACTGCTGTCCACCGTTGCACTGTGGTAGGTTGGCTGGCCGTGGAGGGACGGAACTACTAAATGTGCAATTGGTATCCAGTCAAATGCGTTCTAGCCACAGGAGCTTCATCTCGGTTATTTTCAGGTTATTTGTAGAAGTTAAAATCTTAGAAGCATGAACGGAGAAGATGTTTTATTCCTCGACCCTGAATCCAAACAAGGCAGCTAGTTTGCGCTATCTATTCTAGTTCATCACGGTAAGAACCCTGTCAGGGTGAATTGTTGGAACTTCCCTCAGAGCTTTCCTTTTAGTTAACGACCCAGAACTGTTTGGGTTTTGTATATTTCTTTTGTCGCGCTCCATGGTTTCAAATGTTCAGGTTACGTCGCCATTCCCGGTTCATAGGCGGATCCATGATGACCAATCGTGGGAAAAAAACCTTCCGGGGGGAGCGTCATCTGAACCGGGTGGAACCCCTTTTGGCCGGAAAACCTATCAGATGAGCGCCAAATCCTATCGGTGGGCGCCGATTCACGCATCCTGGAGGGGGAGAGGAAGCGACATTTCAGGGGGAGCCATCGACTTTTCAGGGGGGTGCCGTGGCCATCTCAGGGGTCGCCGAGGGTCGATACTGGGGCACCTGACCTCCTTGGTCCCTGGCTTCGCCTATGCTCTGGTTGGCGAGCTGGTGGGGTTTTCCACCCCTGTCTTGTAGCGATATTTTCTGCTAGCTAAGTGTAGGGGAGGTGCACCAACATCTCAGGTTATTTTGCCTGAAAAGTACAATTTATAGCAGTGTGCAAAATAACGCGACTGAGCTAAGGGGGAAGCGCAATTTTGTTTGCAGAAGGCGATATTATAAAAGTTCAGTAATTCTTCTCTAATGAGATACTGTGAACGGGAGGTTTATCAGGAGCAGCGGAGGGCCTCACTGGGACAGCTCATTAGGTGCCCATGCCAATGACATTGATCGTGAGTGGTGTAAAAAAGTTAGGACGAGATAAATAGGTATGGCTAAGTTGACAAATGGAATACTGCTAGTCAGCTCTAGTCCTCAGTTTTCAACGGACCAGCCAGCGTTTCATCTACAAAAAGGCGGCCACAGGAATTCCGCGCGGAGTCGCCGTCTCGCCTGAGGCCAAGCTCTCCGCCGAGCTTCTGTTGCCAGACAAGGGGCTGGGACTTGCCTGCAGGGCCTCTCACAAAGCCGCGCCGGGATTTATTGGACGTGTCTTTGACAGTCGGCTGTCCTGAGACGACTCCAGCGGGCCGCCACCCTGTCAGCCGGCGCATGACTTACCGAGCCTATACTTTACCACCGAGAGTGACGACAACAGGTGTTCGCAGCTCCGAAACATGTCCCCCGCAGGTGATTGATACGGTGTCCGCGGTCGCCTGAGTGCGGCGGTGTGCAACGTACAAGTGCCTTTGGTAAAGGGTACTCCCAAGTTCCTGGGCTCTACAGGCATTTTCCATGCGAAAGAGGGTATATTGGTTCCAATGACCAAAAGTAGAAATATTGTCGTGTATTCGCTATTGTTTTAGGTATCTGATTTATGACATAGTTCGAAGACAATGGGAATATTTTGAAATAGCTTAGAAGTAATCAATACAATTTACTGTGATGGACACTAATACATTATTTATGTGTTTTATCAAAGTGGCGACTAGAGTGCTTGCCAAATGCACAACCGTGCAAAAAAAACGTAACGAACTCACATTATGCGCTGCGCCTGACCTTTGCCACCTCACGGAGTGTCTGCATACGTTACCAAAATAACCTCCCTGCAACTCCCGCACTGCAGCCAGCGGTCTCCTCACCTGAAACGGACAAAAACAACCAGTCAAAGCAGGCCCCCGAGTCTAGAAATGAGCCTCACAACATCAGATCCATCACTAAACTGCGGCCGGTGGCCGTTCCCCGGGGCGTCGTCTGTCGCGGCGCCGCCACCCGCTCCGGATCCGCGCTGCCCAGTATCTTCATGTGTTTGCATAAGCGGCGCCCCCACCACACTGCGTGAGAACTGGGGCCGTTTTCAGAACGCTGCCACGCAGCTTAGCTGAATTATCTCCCGCATTAAGCCATAAGGGTGCCGACGCGAGGAGCCGAGTAGGTGGGGCCGGGAAGAAACCAGCCACTCCTCTCTTCTCCGAAAAAAAAACACACAGAGGTGTTACCGTTCGCTATGAAAAATTACCGCAGTTCGGCACGCGCCTGCAAAAAATGCACATTCCTCTCTGAAATTCAGGATGCTTGCGTGTTTTAAACAATGCAAATCTAGGCTACTTTGTGGTTCCACTCAACCCCAAAGCCGATGAGCGATGCGTCTCGGCAACGCGTTGCATACTCTCTTAGTGCGGAGCCGAGGTCGGTCGATAGAGCGCCGTAATTACTCCCTCGGGCTAGAGTTTGAACAAGGGCTTTCTGCCGTGGGCGCGCACATTCCTGGTGCTTTTAATTCCGTTGCCTACCTACAATTAGGACGGATCATGTTGTTGTTCTCTGCGTCTGCTTATACTTTGGGTAGTTAAAACAGCGGCAGTGGCGGCAGATGGCCACGCAATAAGCAGGAAAGACCTACGCATAAATTTGATTCAGTATTCAATCAACTATCCGCCAGCATTCTAGGTGATTAACTTACAGACTACATCTAAATGTAAGGATTCAACTTGTTTTTCGTTTCGTCACTGAAGAAGACGCTCTGCCGTTGAAACGTCTGGGTCTTTTATTTTATCGGTAATAATTAAAAGTTGATATAATTTTAACTTTAAACTATGTTTGGCTGTTTATGTTACAGCCACTACATCTAATGTATTAAAACATGTCGACGAACTTCGTGAAACCGTCTAAAGAGGAGCAGATCCGATATTAAGCCGCACAGAAGTGTGAACTTCCGCCCGCATCTTCATCCTTCCCCAAAAACATCAAAGCGAAGGCACAGCTCTGGAATCTAGTCAGCCATCAAATGAGAAGAAGCCCGACATTTCCGAATGGAGCTTATTTGAACGAAGACGAGAGAGCTGCGTTGTAAATTTGGGAACTAAAAATTCATTGTGAAATAAAAGTCCCGCAATTAGTAGCAGCAAGCACACCAGAAGGACCAGAGATGAATTCGTGTAGTTTATAATACAGCGGTGGAAAACACAGAAAATTGTGAAAGCAAAATCACGCACTAGTCAAGTTTGTTACGCACGCCGGCCATATTTGGTCACATAGTGACCCTGACATGACCTTAGGTCAGGTCATTTATGCAGGTTAACCTGGTACGATCAAATTATACGTCGTTTGAATCACCGCAACGAGATCATTCTAATGATGCCTACAAATCGATTCTCACTAAGCTAAGTCAGAAGCTAGGTCATACAACTGATACAAATAAATCACTACCATGGCCTCATTACTAACTGAGCCGATATGTGAATGATCTAGCTTCGTTGTCATTTCTCACAAACTATCTAACATCGTTCGCGTTTCTTTGCTATTTCCTAACGAAAAATCAGATCGAAGAGGGGTGTTCAAACACCCTATGGCGAAGGTGACTCTGAACGACACTGCGGCGGGGGTTAAGAGCTTCCAGCCACAGCATCGTGATATCACGGGGCTGGCCGCATAGAAGCCCCTAAGGTGCGATAATAAGATTGCTTCCAGTCAAACTGGTGCTTCCAGTCACATATAAAATACGCTTGACAACATTTATTGACTATTGGCGTGATATACTACACATAGTTCCTCCAACTTTTCAATATTTAACAGCTCAAACATTTTTATTGTTCGTAGTTTATAACATATAAAATTAATGCCAACAGGTGTCGTATGACTATCTAAAGCCATATGTTCTGCCCAGGAACAATTTGCGCTGTTTGACGTTTCTCCGCATTTGCACTTCCAATACGGAGTGCGCGTGCATTTTTTCGGTAAATACACAGCTACCACACTGGGCGAGGGGCCATAATTTACGTAACACAAGGAAGTGAGGAAAGTTAGCCACAGCGTTATCAAATGCTACAGGTGGACGTCAAAAACCGTTACAAGGAGGGTTGGGAGGCTAAAAATAACAGAGCATGCGTTTCATAATTTATGAAGGGCTCTAATCAAATCAATCGACGTGTCAAATCAATATGACATGACAGCCATCCCTCCCTTTCTTTACCGTCACCGCCCAAAATATTGCTTTTGTTCGTCACGCAGACTTCGACCCATTCACTTTGTGAATTCCTCTGTCTCTAAATTCGGAACTTGTCGGAAAATTCCTCAAGTACCAACACCAGACATTCATTTACAAAATTATTTGATATAAAATTAAAGAAGCTGGTAAGGTCAATCAGCTGATCTTTGAAACCTGATGTAAAATCTTCCGTTTCGCGTTCCGAATGATGAATTCTACCACAGAAAAAATTGAGAGGGGTCCAGAGACAAAATTATATAAGTTCATAGTGATCCAATTGATTGAAAATCCTATTTTTCGTTTTCCCTTGAGATCAAATTACAATTTTTAACGCGCGTAGTGGAGGGGTCCTAAAGTGCCCCTCATCTATTTTTCCAAGAAGAGTGGAGATCTGCTTTCGCTAGAAAACGCTACTCGGCCAAATTTTAGAGAATTGATGAGCGCGTTGATTGGTGAAGGCATTTTGAAAATGGGCCTGTAACTTTTTGCCTAATAGAGTTTCAAAGTCAGACCTATATTTTTGAGACCGTCACAATCGCGCGGTCGGACCAGTTCGCCTGCACTGTAGACTGAATGGTGACATAATAACGTCATATCATCTGGTGATATGTCAAGGTCACCCTGCATGAAGGTCAGGTGATGAAGGTCAAGGATACCGCCCCGGTAGCTCAGTTGGTAGAGCGTTGGGTTCCGGCCCGCTGCTCAGAAGCATGCAGTGGCAGTGCATGTCCATGCTTGGGATCGGTTCCCTTGAGACGCTCCGGCGCTCAATAGTTTACCCGACGTACAGGTCGGCTGGCAACTGAATGGTGAGAGGACGACCTGAGCGGGGTGGCCGTCCCTGTGCTTTGTGGGACGTTAAACTTTGGCTTCTAAATTAACCCTTCATTGTGGGAGTTGCTCGTTCGGGTGGTGGGGTCGGGGTCTCCGTGACAAGTCTCTTGATGACTTTAGTGAGACTCCGACTCTTAACAGTCGAACTGAGAACAAATTTGACAAAATTTATAAAGAAAAAAATCATTTACCCCGGTATTCCGATCAGATGACATTACTCAGTATGACGTATGTTATGCTATAATTTCATAGTTATTCAATTTCAAGGTCAGGGTCACAGGTCAAGGTCATGGTTCTTTTTCAAGGTTAAGCCCTCTCTTCCCGTCCAAAGGCTACTACATGTAGTGCCAATTATATTATACATTATTGGAAATATGTAACTGTTACATCATAGGTCAGTGACCTTAAATGACCTTGATCTCAAACTTTCAGAGAGCATGTGTGAGGTCTTCCCTCTATGAATGTTGTCTGCTTTTGGTGTATTCCCGCTTTTTCCACATAATCACGACATTTCCAAATAGGTCTCCAACGGCCCAGATTTGAACTTTACGACCTCGTGTTTTTTTCTAATTCTCTTGGTTTCGGAGATCTCAGGGGGCACTTTAGGACCCCCTCCACTGCACGTTGAAGCCAGAACCCTCTCCACTGCGCGTGTTACATGCAAACACCAGCACATTCTAAGGAAAAAATAGCTGAATTGTCAGAACTTTACTAGCAGTGTTGCCGAATGGATCATCAATATATGTCTGATGCTAAGAGAGTGCCTAAGCGGAAGAGATATGTGGGTTATTCTGGGCTGAAGGCTTTCTAGCTCATTTAGTTCCCTGAAGGGGGTCGAACACATTTTTCCAGTTATCAATCACATCTGATGCTTCAATCATTCATCTCGTTTATGCTTTAGGAGCATGCGTGTTGGAATAGGCAAGAGAGTGACCAGGAAGGCCTGCTCTCTCTTCCACTCTTCATAAAAATACCATATCAGTCGAATTGGGAAGAAAGCAGGCCATGCAGGATGTGACAATGAACACGAATTCAACTGGTTTTTGTATTCTATAGGGTGACGTTTCCTTCAGCAGCAGGGTGAAGACTGACTGGCCTCTTTATGTTTTTCCCGCGGCGACGTTCACGTTTTCCAATAATAACTTGTATGCCACTTTGTATGGCATTCAGTTAATTAAACACCTTCAACGATCATGCAAAACAAACTAGGTCAGGACCCATCCAGCGGAATTTGACCCGGCTCCGTTGCCGGATCAGCAGGGCGGCTCATTCAGCCAGCAGCTATGCTTCTGAGTCCACAACAAATCGACTGCGACGGCTGCGGGTGGTAGAACAGCTTCAATCGGGCGACGAACAGCTACGATCGAGCAGCCGAAGGCGGCGAAAAGATGGGGCCCATCGGCGCAATAAGATATAATGGTGGCATCGCCTCTGTCGCGGTGGTATCAACGCAGAGATGAAGCAAGTCAAGTGGCAGCAATGAAACCTACCCCCTGGTTCGTAATGAGTATGCCTGTACACAGTACAGTTTCTGGTACTGACGGATGTCTAAACTCGTGTAAAGTTATAGGACGCGTCAGCGTCGCCGCCGGGAACAAGAGAGGGGTGGGGTGAGACGGGGAACCACATTCATTTGTTGTTCGAAAGTTTGTGTCACTGCCGGGTTCCAATACAGCTTATGAATCTTATCGCAGGCACAAGCGGCGGGTACGAGTAACCCAAATTGGGATAGCGCCGTCCCCTCAACCCCATTGTTTTCCGGTGGCGAATTTATTGATAGAACAGATCAGTTTTAATATCAAACGTTTGCAGCAAAATTAGTAAAAAATGGAAGTGTCATATTTTGATCGCTACCCGTCTTTACTCGGCCTTCACTTTCGCTTCACTCTTTCTTTTGATGGTTCCTTGATGAAAGTGTGCCACTCGTGTTCCTTAATTAACCATATTTTTTGCTTTTATGATGCCACTCTAATTCAGAATACTACAAAATCTTATAATAAAAGGCAGTTGTAAGGGGTACATAATAAAACCATAGGCATATGCAGGGGCGAGGAGGTAATTTACGCCCCCCCCCAATTTACCCTTGGTGTCCACTGAAATTGTCACGGCACCCCCTGGAAGGTCGACGGCGCCCAGTCCCTGAAATGTCCTTTCCCATCCCACCCCCTAGGATGCAAGCATCGGCGCCTGCGCCATACAGTTTGGTGCCTACCTGGTTTATCCGCATAGCGCCCCCGACCATGTGCAGCTCCCCTAATCAGCAATCCTGGGCTCGCCTATGACTAAAACCCCTTAGATGAAAAAGACAAAGTTGCCGCATCTTGTACACGAATAGATACCTTTCAAAGTTTTAAACATCAAAATTTCACGTAATCAAAGTTCGAAACATCAAAATCTAACGTAAGAAGCCCTTCACGTGCGGTGCGGCGCCATGTTTGCCGGAGGCGGGCACTGGGACGGCGCGGCGGACGCGGCGGGAGCAGCCTGCGTCGTCCGTCGCTGGCTGGCGCGGTATTTTGCTCGGCGCAGCTGGCACCCAGCCGCCGGATAAAATCTTGTCGACATCCCCCGACGCACAGGAATCTGCTCACTTGACAACAGGACAACGGTGTCGTGCTAATGAAACGTCGCGCCGATCCTTTTCCGCCTTCGAGCGCGCTACCGTTTGGGGTCTGATGTTTTGCTGAAATCTGTACTTCCGCTGCCCTCCCGGCCCCTTAAAGTTAAAATATGGGGTGATTACAATTATTGATGGAAATTATTTTCGAATGGTAAAAAGCAAACGTGTGCATGATAATCTACCGGAAATGTGCCTCAGGCTAGTTGAAATGGTCCACTAATACGCATGGAATAAATGCGTGCAGCATATCAGAATCTTTTCTATTGCTTGAAACGCCTGACACGATAAAAGAAAAAATGAAATAAAATGCAAAGAGATAAATCAAACAAATAACTATAACTATAAATATCCCGAAATAAGACAGTTTCCCCGCACGAAAAGAGCTTTTAGAATCTTTAAAAATAAGAGAAAATGAATATGCCCAACCCATAGAATGAGAATGCTAGGTCAGAATTGTGACGCCATACTTTATTCAAGGGATCATTTGACCTCAATAAGTACCTATCTGTCTTAGTTTTAAACCTATCTAATCTTCGAGTTCTCCGAAAATTTCCCCAACAATGTTGCCAAGATCGGAGTTGTTTTTTCCACTTGGGAGCACTTCGGTGAGTGGGGCGCCATTTGGGCCTGAACATCCATTTCGTATGGTGCGAACTACCAAAAGGGCGCCAAATTGCATCGGGGGTGGGGTTCGGGGTGGTGGGGGGCACCGATACATGCATCCTATGGGTGAGAGGGAGGGGTCAGAAGCGACGTTTCAGGAGGCGCCAGGTGACTCACTCCGGCAGGAGCACGTGCTACATCAACTTTGTGGACCGTGGCTCCAGTGTCTCATCGGCCCCCCACATTTCCATTGAAGAAGCCACGTAACGTCAGCGGAGAGTCCTACTGATTCATCCAGTCACTTCCTCAGTGACAGTTACCATGGAAACGCCCGCCAACAATGACTCACCCAGCTTGTCCTGTCTGTACATCTGCTGCGCACACAGTGGTCCCGGCCACAGGGCAGCCCAAAGCAGCAAATGCAGCAAGCATTCAACAGTCTTCAGACGGATCTTCTCGGCCATCATCCTGGCTTGACGGCACGCGGCCCCGGGGCCCCCGCAGTCCGCTCTGGCACCAGCCCAGCTGACCTGGCGTCGTCGTCACACAACAATGCACGCGCTACTGCGTCGTTGTCGACGCTTCTGCTCACGTCACTGGCGCCGCATCAGCCATGCTGAAGTACCCACGTGGGGTTGATTAAGCAGCTCGCGCAGGATTCGCTTCACACCGTACGCCGACCGTTCACGCTGTCCCCACCCGCGTACTATCACACCTTCTGCTGCGACCACAACCAGCCTCACTGTCCCTGAGCCGAACTCACTGCCATCTACCGACCAGAACTGGGAACTACCCGCCTGCGTCGACGACGGCGCTTACTCTAAAGCAGTTCTCGCGGGCGCAGCGCTCCAAAAATACTCGCGGCCGTGGCGGGCGGGCGCGCTGGCTCCGCCGCGTCACAGCGGCCTTAGAGGGCCATTAGTGACAGAGATCGGCTACACAGATCCACCCGCAGACATATGACATCCAACGGGAGGGGTCGGCATGCCGGTCCAAGCGATACAGTCCCTCGTTTTAATTGCACGAGCCGTTCGGAATGGAGCATCCCAGAGCGAAGAACAAGTGTTGACCCCGAAACGGAATGACGCGCTGGTGGCGCCGAATGGGGCGAGCCAAAACACGAGCTAGGCCAGGCCAGGCCTCAGCTGGCAGGGGAGGAGCTGGATGAACAGCTGGCGCGCGCCGAAGGCTGAGCTGGGCCGGATTCCGGGCGCGTCAAACATGACAGAGCGACGCCCCGATGATACAGCAGGGATAGTACACCTCATATTTAGGCGACAGAACGTTTAGCTTAAATTCATACCGATCTTATCCCGGATATCAAAGCTCATGGTTCAAACGAACGGTTTGCGATTGGCTAACAGTTTTTTGTGTGAATTCAGAACACCACTTTCAGGAGAGCATGCAGTCACCTCAGATATCGTAACTGTTGATAGAGTTAAAAAGGGTCCGAAGGTTGACACCACAACACCACTATATGGGTGTTTCTATCGCATGCCTACAAGTGGTACTATAAATATTTTGAAACCATTGGTTGACTATCTCAGATCATGGGGAAACTAAGATGTTTGGCATTGAGCTACCTCAAACCTTCTTTAACCTCTGTAGACATCAATATTGACCTAACCTAAAAATAGCAGGTACCGCACTGATTCGGCTCTTCAGAAGTCTCCTTGCTACTTTCATGGTTTTGCTTTCATTCCTTCTCGAACCCAAGACAGACAAACCGAAGAGAATTTGTACCCCCCCCCCTTAAATCAGCAGGCTGCGTGAGAGCAGTTAACATGCGCCCCGCTGGGGTACCTGGCATGACGCGTCCAGCTGGGGGGCGTTTTTGCCCCCTCCGTATATAATTTCCCACGAAAGCTAAAGAAAAATTACGGATGGCGTTCGAAAGCTCTTGACAAGACGAAGAGCATTTATACGAAGGATTTTTATTTCAGGTCAATATTGATGTCAGCATAGGTCAAAGAAGGTTCCATAGGCTTACAACAGAGCTGTGTACGTTTCACTGTCTAGATATATACCCAGGAGAGCTAGATCAAATATTTATGCATCATTCGATTCCTCTCATCGCGGCGAATCGAATTGCGTATAATATGACCTTGCTTGGCCAAATAGTGAAAATGACCTGCCCTTGAGCTAGGTCAGGGTCACAGAGTGATCTGGTATCGTCATATTTCATATCAATCGACTCCCCGTGATAATATAAGCACAATGCAAGCAAAATGGGAGCTTTATCTCAATTCAGTGAGAATTTCTTGGCAAAACAATCACTCTATGCTCCTGTGACCTGACAAGACCTTTGAGAGATCAGATGCTCAAAAACTCAACTTTATGGTCAAGATCGTGGTAAGAATAGAGAGTTTGATGATTTTCAGCTTTATCTTTCCAATATTTACTGAAAGCGAGCCCATTCTATTTTTCACCATAGGACTTAAAATGGGGCGACCAAAACATTGACCCCACCTTAGGTCAACAATATCGAAATTCCAAGAAAGCAGATTTATAGACCCATATGACCTTATCATATTGTGAAAGTTTCAAACTGATCAGTTCGCTGATGTTCCCTAGGCGCCGCTTCAAACTCGTGATTTTAGTTTTTGAGGTCGGGTCACTTGACCTTAAATAGCTCCTTGACCTGCCATGACCTTACCCCAAAAATTTGTTCAGATGTGTAAAATTGATCAGGGATAAGGTACTGTAAGTTTTGTTGTTCAGCGCATTTTCGTTTTTGCGTTATCTGGGGAAAACCAGGAGGTGGGGGGTGGGGGTGAATTCGCCTCCAGTGGGGCGCGTGTTAAATCAGTTAACACGCGCACTGTGGGGGCCTCAGAGGCCCCCTTCCACCTGTTTTCCGAGGTGGCCGGAGAACCGCTCGTAGCCGAAAGACGATACCTGACCAAATTTGCTGGAGTTCAATAGCGCGTCGATTGGTGAATATTTTTTTAAAATCGGTGCAACATTTTTTTTACTTATAGGCTTTCAAAGTCAAACCTGCATTTTGAGGTCGCCGTAATCGCGCGGTCGGACCAGTTCGCTTGCATTGCAGACCGAGTGGTAAAGTCATAACGCCATATAACCGGGATTATATGTCAAGGTCATCTCACATGAAGGTCAAGGTCAAGGGCAAAGGTCACAGGTCAAGGTCATATCTGCATTTTCAAGGTCACTGACCACAGTGCTTCCGGTCAAATGGGGTTACCCGGTCTGACGTATATTATGCTATGACGTCATCGATAAGGTACCCCAATACAAATTTCAAGATCAAAGGTGAGGGTCAAAGATCATTGGGAAGGTCAATCCTCATTTCCCGCCAAACAGTAGTTATAGTGATAGTCAAAGTGTACACTATAGGTAGTATACTATATTGTGACCTTAAAGGTCAATGACCTTCAATGACCTTGACCCCAAAGTTATAGGGAAGGCTTTTGCTACCTTCTCTATATGACCCTGGTCCGCTTTTAGCTTATTCCCGCCAATTTCCCGCATAATCACGGCATATACGCAATCATAATCACGGCAATCACCAAATACCGGCCGGTCCTCAGCATGGCCAAGTTTTGACCTTTATGACCTCGTTCTTTTTTATTATTTTGTTTTATATAAATTTTGTTCAAGTTGTTCCTGGTAAGGCTGCTGGAGTCGGAGTCTCACTAAAGTCATCAAGGATTTGTCACAACCCACCCCACCACCCGAACGAGCAACTCCCTCAATGGAGGGTTAATTTAGAAGCCAAAGTTTAACGTCCCACAAAGCACAGGGACGGCCGCCCCGCTCAGGTCACCCTCTCACCAGTCAGTTGCCAGCCGACCTGTACGTCGGGTAAACTATTAAGCGCCGGAGCGTCTCAGGGAACCGATCCCAAGCCGGACATGCACTGCCACTGCATGCTTCGAGCAGCGGGCCGGAGCCCAACGCTCACCAACTGAGCTACCGGGGCGTTCTACCTTGAAGATATTAACCTAGGTCAATGAAAATTGTTCATGATGTAGATCACTATAGCCCTCACCCACCTATCGAATTGCCTTTTTCTACACCTCTTAGTTTCCGAGATCTTAGGGGGCCTACCAGGCCTCCCCTCCAGTGCGCGTTAGTGCCAAGCCCCTCTCCAGTGCGGGTGTTAATGCGCGTTAAAGACGTCACGTGCTCCATTGCAGGAGATGCAACGCTCAGCCATGGAGTGGCTTCCAGTGAAACTGGTGTAGAAGCGTAGATGTTGGCCAAATCAGTTTGCGGCGGTATGGAACTGCGCGTCCGCTGCCGGCCGCATTTCATGCGCCGCTACCCAGACACCGCCCACCGACGATTTCGCCGAACCGCGCCCACCGCTCGACAGTCTTGGTTCTCGTTTGGGGCGTCGCGCCCGTCTCTCTTTACAGCCAATTTCGTCAACCCCTGAATGGGTTAGCCCTCCCCCGCTGTGCCACCAGCGCCCAACTCCCGCCACACCAGATGTCAAAAAGGCGCCAAAGTCGGACCGGCGGCACAAATGTTGCGTAGCGGCGCGTTCAACTCAGCGCCCTGACCGTCGTATTTCTTACGTCATACCATGACATTGCTACTGACGACCTGTGGCAGGGAGAGATGTGTCATGTGACCCACCTCCCTCCCTCCGCCCCCCCCCATCCAGCACCGCAGAGGGGAGCTAATTGTCCATGAGATGGGGTTGAGGGAGGGCCCGAGCCCACGTCGCAGCCGGCAGCCATAAAACATGAGACGGGTTTAACTGGTAGGCCGGATCAAATGCTAGCAGGGAGGGGCGCGGCTCGTGAACGAGGTCACGGAAGCTTAGCGGGGACTTAGAGGTGGTCCGCGCGTGGCGCGAGACCGGAAGCGCGCTCTAACTAGGACTTCCGCCCGCTTCCCGCTGCCGCTAACGAAATGTCAGGCACGCAATAATAACTGTCACAGGGGTGCGAATTTTAGATTACATTATGTTATATAGTGCCATGGTCCTGGCACACGGCGCAGCGCGCGCTGTACTTATTAAAGCGCTTATTCAAAGCGCGAGAGTGTAAATAACATGACGTGCACGCAATGCAGGACGTGTTTATGGAATATGGAATAGATATTTCAAGCCAGCGGCGGATACAGGGGAGCCAGGAGAGCTCAAGCCAGCCCCACACCCTGCAATATCAGAATGTCTACAGTAAATGCATAGGCGGAGGCTGATCCGAGGCGATGGCGCGGGGGCTTGAGAATCCTAGCCCCCTTCCTCCTTGAAATGAAGTCCTGGATCCACTTCTGTTCCAAGCAGTGGATGCCCTAAATACCATTGCAGGAGACAATAGAAGTTAATGCTCGTAGGCAGAGAGCACAGCTCGGGTGTTTGTGTTAAGAGGCGCCCTGCAAATCCTGCCGGGGTTCGCCAAGCGAAGAGCGCTCCAATACTCTCCACTGACGAGCACGCTTATAAATGCATCTTCAGACCAAGATAGTATTACAATCAAGGTGCGTCAAAGCCTTGCTAATTACATTGAGAGGTGGAAGTTGAGTCGATTATTTATACCAGAAATATTGATATCCGCAAGAGAGAGGGAATTATACACTTAAGATAATATGCTACTATTTGCTAATTATGTGCAAATGGAATGGGGTCATTTCTACTTGATAAACACACTGGAAATTAACATGTGAATAAGTTTTCCACTTTTTTCAGTCTCCTGGCACCTAACAATATGCAAAGCAGCAAGTAGTGTATGGCAGTATTGGGGATTTAATTAGATTACCTTTTAATAAATAATCTGATTCATTAGAGCTTGTGGAAATTGTTGTTTGAGCCATTGATATCTTTTGAAAATGTTCTTGAAAGCTTAGATTGTTAGAAAGCCTAATTCATTTCCATTTTGACATATGTAGGGATGGTAGGAGGGAATACATGTAAAATTATATTCATCAACCTTCTGAAACGTTATCCATTCCTTATAGACCCTTCAGAATATCTCAAATACCGACTATGCCATGGAAAATGTAAAATTTACTTTGACGTTAAGCCACTAAAATCTGGATGTGAGACATTATTTTTGCTGATTTGAAGTGCTGAATTATTGTCGTCACGATACAATGTTGTTTATTGCTGCGTTCTCCTCCTACATACTAAGCCTCTAGCAGTCGTTGAATATCAGTCTTCCAAAGGAGACGGGCAGTGAGAGCGGTTCCCTCGGCTATCGTGATAGCCGGACGGCCGCTTCTCGGTTACCAGTGATTAATATTGGTGGTGTATCCGGTAACGCGGCTACCGCATGTCTCTGCACCTCGTGTGGCACGCGACCGTGTTGTGTGTCACGTGACACAGTGTCATGTGTCACTTGGCGGTGTTGAGTGGCAGCGAGTGACACTGTCTAGACTGCCCCAACGGCAACGTGCCGCACCAAGTTTGCACACACAGCGTGTTTCTACAAATGCGTACAAAATGTGTAAACAAGCTGGGTTGTCGCTCGACTTTTGACAACCGGTTGCTGGCTCCCGTGGCAGCTGCAGCGAATTGGATATGAATTATTCCATTTCAACTTGGCGCTAGTTTCGTGTGTAGCACTGCCGCCGGAAGCTACAGATTATGGCAAGGCCTTGGCAGACAAAGCACCAGTGCAATTTCGCTTCATCAAGCCGACTTCACAAAGCTTGCGCTTAGAGCAATGCCAGCCTTGGTCGGGTTTGTCAACACAGTTACCGTACTCATCTATCAGCTGACAAATTAAATCCGATGTTTTGCTCCGGTTGACTGCGGCCCGCAGATCCTGTGTATGCCTAGCAGCACACTTGTGAGAACTGGTTCTAAGGAAGGGGAGGAGCCACACAACAGCAATCTACTGAGCATGCAATAACGCCTCCGTGTTTATAGCACGTTTCTAGTTAACTATAGATGAAGGCGCACTCAACTTTGCGTGTTGCGAACAGCCTTTCTGGTAAAATGTTTGGTCTAAAAAACACGCAGATGAACGTTTATATTTTTGTCAAACCAGTTTTAATGTCACAATGACAAATGATTTAAAACCGGCCTGCGCCTTACTCCAGGTGCATTCAGAACAGGAAGTGAATTACAAGCACAAATAAATCACGGAGAGTTAGAGGTGGAGCAATATAGATAGGCTTGAGGACTTTAATCGAACTCTTTAGTTAATTGAACTTTCTGGCTGCCTCCCTGCACTTTCAAAGTTAAATCCATCTCATATTAATTATATACTCATTAATTAACATATTGATTTAAAACAACTGATATTCCTTATTTTTGGTTTTATCAGTTCATGAGGATTAGCAATCCACAACATTCCATACATGCAATCCTCAAAAATGTTTGGTGCCATTTTTTTAACCATCAGTTGTATTACAAACAACTTTTGACCCCAGCATCTTCTAAAATTTCGGACAAAAAAGTATCATGTTAGTCTTTTTGAATCGTCAAAACACTGAGAATCCAAATATTTAAAGCAGCTGTCTCAATGTCCATCGTAACATCTCTTATATTGACAAGAACCTGCAATAGTCTTAACACAGAAGTCAGTGGCAGATGCTGCAAACACCCTGATCTGTCCGGGAAAACACAAAGTCTGCTCTCAAATGTAGCGTCTGTGTGCGTATTTAATGCGAGATATATTCGGCCAGATCTTAAAGCTGAATATGAAATGTTAATTACATTACACTACTCTATGAATTACACCGTAAGCAATTGGCCACTTTTTACAGCGACTTTTTTGAGTCCAGCTGCGTCAAATTGACTGAAGACGCACTAATGGTCCAATAATCCAATGCCAGAGACGGCAGCTAGCCGGACGGGGCGGAGCTTTTCGATCGCTGATCAGTAGTTGGCATGGGGTGGGTGTCGGACATTTGAACGAATTTGACCAAGGTGCAAAGATAGCAGAGGCATTTCATGCAGCGCTCTGCCACTTGACGGGCGGCATGGCGAGGTTGTCGTGTGAGCAGCGTCAAAAGAAATTTGGCACCTTGGTTGAATCCCGGAATTTAGTGTAATTAAGAGTATGTTTAGCCGAAAATCATTAAAATGTCCATGATTTTTCTGAAAATGTACAATAAAGTCAATATTTTGACAGTTGGAATGCTCCTCTATGGTAAGAAATAAACCTCTGCCTCAGAGCTGCAAAAGTCGGGCTCGGTCATAAAGTGCCCGACAGATTTTAGGGCACGGTATGGTCTTGGACAGATCTTACAATCTGTGAAAAAAAATCTTGAAAGGAAGCAAAAATATTTTTGTTCTAAAAAACTCAATATTAGAATTGTCACCTCTTTCACTCAACAAGTTTTCATGAATTTGCACCTCTCCCATATCAAGCCAGTGTCGGCAAGAACCGATGGAAAATCGAGGGCTTATGCACAGAGGGTCTTTTCGAGGGACTTATGAATCGAGGAACCTTTGAATAGAGGGCCTTATGCACAGAGGGCCTTTAAACGTCACCCAGAAAATCCTCTGCTGGAAAAATTCCTTCACCGGCCTGTCGGGCCCGATTTGTATTCCATAGCACGCGACAGCTTGGCCCGACAGGCCGCCGTAAAGGTAAAGGCGACAGGCAAAACAGTTTTTTCCTTCGTTTCCTTCGTTTGGAAGAACGCTCAACGCTGCCGCAAGGGCGCTGTTTGAACAGCGCCCTTGCGGCAAAGCCGGTGTAAAAGGTATCTTTGGTTTGAAGAAAAGCAGCCCTGCGGTTTGGTGTGTTGCCTTGTGGATATGGCGGAGGCCAAGGCCCTAGAATCCCGTGGTGTGGTGGAGGCAATACGTTGCAAGGTTGTGTTTTTGATTATTTTTCTCTTGTATTACTTTGGTATACATCTTGAGTAAACTGGTTGAGCCTGGATTTCATCGTCCATAGTTGAAGGGCTGATAAATGGCTCCGATTAAGCTGAAGCCCCTTCCACCGTCCCGTGTCAAGCTTAAATGTGGATTTGAGGGATGTGGGTATTTTGGCGAGAAACGTTTTTTTAAGGAGCATCAGCGAATCAAGCATTCTGGGCTGCCCTGCAAGTTCAGGAACAGTGGTTTTGGCCAAGGAGGTCGTTTTGAAGCATGGATCAAACAGCGGGCAGATCAGAACAGTGTGGGGAAAAACAAAGAAGTAAGTGATGTGGTGTTCGTTGTAATTTCGGCAGCTTACATTTATTTCCACACAGTATGTTATGCTCACTGTTGATCAATAATTTTAAATGATATTAATAAGGGAAAAATGAATTTTACCAGCAGACTGGTCAAATTAGACTAAAACATTTGATTTTCCCTTCCATCTTCTTTTAAATCCAATGCCTGTTTGTCCAGAATTAACCAAAAAAGTTGCATACCTTCATCAGTGGATTTGTAGATGCCAAAGAAACAAAACTCTTCACCTTTCCACATTAATTTGAGTTTAAGTACCAAACTATTTTTCCTATTTCATTTTATTCACTTACCTAAATATGCCTATGATCTATGTCAAGGGGACAAAGATATAACAAAAACACAGCCTAGTGCAACCTTTACTCATTCCTTTTACTCTTAACTTCCTTGGAAACATGATATTTATTTGACATTTACTATCTAACTGACTTAAGGTTATTTATTAGCCTCATGAACTTCAGATCCTAAACCACGTACCCTCATGGAAATGAGCACGGCAATGCATGGAAAACTTTGAGATAGCCAACAGCTTCAAAATTTAGGATTTTTCATGTAAACATGCATTTAAAGTCATGGAAAGCTAATATTACATGTTTGTATTCAACTACAAGTAGCCATGATCCTTAAAAACACTTTCGAATATCAAAAAAGTACCCCCCAATTTTGTTTGTCTGGCCATCAGAGCAAAATCCATATATAAATTTTGGGGGTTCCTTCCAAATTACCCCCTCCCACCTCCAAAAAACTGAAATCATGAAAATCTGCAGAAGCTGGCATAAGTAACCGCATGGTATGGGAACCAGGTCAGCTTTCTTCCATTGCAAACTATATTTTTAAGTATTCTGGGCTGGAATATGTAACATAATAACAAAATATCACTTATTCTCATTCTAGTGCAGCATTGTTTTGTCAATGGCGGCTGCAGAGGACTGAAAAAGGGGGCTGCTTTTCATGTTATTGTATATTTCCACCTGTGACCTAAATCATCTGAATTCAAGACTGAGTCTTATTCAAGACCCAGTCGAGCTGACTTTGACACACACTATTTGTATGCTGTACGTCCACAAATCTCAAATTACATCCAATAATAAATTTCCTTTACCAATGGTGACTCCAGAAAATGGGAATTGGTGGTTCGGTATTCAATTTGTTATAGGTTTCTGCCGATAACCTTAATTTCCTGAGCGTGTCTGATAATTGAAAACCCGAAGAACAGTCTCAGTTCTAGAGTTTTGAAAATTAATAGACTTGTGTCATTCCACTTAGATTTTCCATAGGCGGCTTCAGAGCACGAAAAATAAGGATATCACACATATAAGGATCAGAGCACAAAAATAAGGATAATGATATCCATTGGTGCCAAACTTGAAGTTTTTTATGCTAATTTTAGTATTTTCTATTAAGAATGTGGAAAAAGAGTAGGAACATTTTACCAATTGAATGGGTTTTAGACAATTTTAATAGTCCTATCCTAACCACCCGACAGATTTGGAGGTTTTTTCGAAAGTGCCCGTCAGATTTGAGATTTTTTGCAGCTCTGCTCTGCCCGTGCATGACGCCATGATCTGGCAGCCACTACTATATTCAATGGGCTTCAATAGGCTGCTCACGGTGGCACCAGCATGTCGTCACGCCAACAGCTGACAACTGCAGCCGGCTTCTTGGGTACATTTTGGGTACATTTCAGCTAGGGTTTGAGCTTTTCTCTACGGAAATTTTGAGCTTCAAGACAAATGATATATTGAGTACCGGGTTTTCCAGCATGCTTTACAAATTGGCTATCTCGGTTTAAAGGACGTTATGAAGGTGCCACGTTCCCTTTAATGTACGGGCTTGTATGAGTGTTGAAGTGGCGGAGAAGTTATGACAGTGAACTCGTAATAATGGTACAAGATTGTATGACGTTTTGAACATCCCGGATACATATACATATATATATATATATATATATATATATATATATATATATATATATATATATATATATATATATATATATATATATATATATATATATATATATATATATATATCGCGCCTCTGCGAGATTATCACCTGGAGATTGAGATTCTGCTTCTGGAAGTTATTATCATTTTGTATATTTGTTTCCTTTGAATTTGTTCCGTTTGTTTCGTAGCCTTACTCCTACGGCATACGCTTACTGGTTAGCAATGCCCAAAGTATGCAGCTATATCCGCTCTTGAATTGACGTGCCACCCTTCGAGTCTTCCAATATTCACACCTGCTAAGCAACATTCTGTTTTGATCGCTAGCCCGGCCCGGTCACTAAAGCGGTAATGGGTACAATCTCCGGATCTGGATCCCTGAACTGAGGCCAGTAAATTGCCGAAGAGAACAGCTTGAACCAATAGTTATTTTAATCAAAATACGTGCATTCAGAGATTCTGGGAAAATTTCCAGCACAACATCGAGTCAAACTACCTTCCTGCATTTTGCAAGTCAGACATATTGCTGTGAGGCGTTCAAGGTTTCGTAGTAGGTCTCTTTGCTCTGACTGATGGATGTCTGCGTCCCCTTTACCGAGAGGAAGCGTATATGTTTGCAGTCTCCGCCGCTCAAATTTCGGGTATTGCAACCGAGCCAGAGTTTGGAAAATGACAAGATTGTATTGTTCTCAAAAAAATATTTCGGAAGATATCAAATTGCCTTCGGTAAAATATACAAGAATGGACACTGGGTGCTCGCCAAGATAAACTGAAGGCGCAATAGAAAATTTCAAATTGCAGAAAACGACGCCAAACAGCGATTCTGCGGAATACATGTTTGGAATCTAGGGAAGAAACTGTACCAGAAACGAGAAAAGATATGCGGCAATTTTAGATATCCCAATCAGGTGGTCGCCTCTATGTCTTATACATTAGCTGAAGCAGTGTGCTGCGTGAACGTGCGGCAATGTCTTGATGAAGTTCATCGCCGATAGCGTTTACAGAGACAGCCAATATGCTCAGAATTCGCCTCCCATACCATCCCTTCCCCACCTCTGGCCATCGCCGGACGAGGGTCCATCCCCCGTTATAAATTCCGTAGCGACAGTCCTGTTATCAAGCTCGGTAAAAGACAGTGGAAACCAGCGATTTATGGATATGTTTCAAACTCCACGCCCAAGTACGTGATAAGGCTCAATTTGATGATCAGCACATTCTAAGCAGAAGAAAAAAACGTTATGTAAAGTTCTGGCGAAAAGCTGTTTTCAAACACATATTCATGTCGACATCCCTCTAGATCTTTTACAAGAAATAAGGTATTTACCTCCCGCCTGGCTCGTGTTTACCCTCCTTTAGCTGGTCTGAAGAATGAAGATACCGCGCAATGCAAGTTATTCACCTTTTTTAATTTAGCAAGCTCCCTGAAGACATAATGAAAACGGACGCTTGAAAGCCAGTTTCTGAACAAACTAACGCACAAAAGACCATCGTTAAGCTGTGAGCTTGCCTCTTTTATGTATGCTTAGACTTCCATTCTATGCTGCTTCAAAGAAGGCACTTCAGGGCAAGCGCCTACCAAAACCAATTAAAAACAAGCTTTGCTAATGCTGTTCTAAAATCGAATAACAGGGGGCTGTATGTTGTGGACAAAAGCAGCTCGTACACACATTGATGTAAGATCAGCCTGCAACCAATCCAATTCTACCACAAAACCCAAGGAAAAAACTTGCACTAGTGCCGAAGTATACCAGTCTCAGTCGAATTTTCACCGAAACTCCCAGTTGTAAACAACATATTCTTCTAAGACATATTGAAAACCAGTATTCGTCAATCGCTAAACATATTGCATCGTTTCACCGGCCAACGCAGCTGCGCAAAGTCTTTAAAATATTCTGATACGACCAAAACAGAATAAACTCATATTTAATGACCAAATTCAAATGGAAACACAGGCTATTAACTAACATTCCATGCATTGCACTTAGGTGGAGGCAAAGTTAACGGATAACCCACGTGGAAAAGTTCCCTGGAAAGTAGCTGCACTGACGTTGTATTTTACTGAGGTCCATCAGGTGATTTGATATAAGATCACTGATCGGATGCATTGGAACGCATTGTAGTACGCCAACAAAAACGATATCCACTTACTCGGGTTTTGCTTGAAGAAGTAAGCTGTTCAATAGTTTTCCCAAGCGGCTGTTTTCCCGCAGAGCAGAGTCTGAGTGGTAAATAGATCGAAAGCAGTCGACACACAAAGCAGTGCTTTACGCCAACAATGGTATCAAAATTGAACGAAGCCTGAAAAGACTGCGAAGAAAAATGATCAGAGAACTTATCTCAATGGCAATGCTAAATCATACTGTCAGAACGTTTGTAGGCTACACACATGGGCAATTTGAAAAGGAAACCCACGATATAAGGACCCAAAAACGGCAGCGCTCACTGCTCTAGTCACCTGACTGTGATGTTACTTTGCAGGGAGAAAGATGAAGAGAAAAACAATAAAATTATATTATTGAAAGCATTCCAACCCCAAATGAGAAGAGACTAACAATAGTATTTGAGCGCGACAACATCCAGAAAGTAACATGCAAAAGAAGCCGTTAACATTTGAAACCCTCAATTGAAAATGTCTGAGAGAAACAAGGGCGATTTAAAACTTAAGCCTACGTAAGATTACTAAGAATTGATACAAATAGCCAAATCCCATTCGATTTAGAATTGTTACCTTCCTTGGGACACACCTTTTTGCAATATACTTTTACGTGCTGCTCGGTGTAAATGCATGTATGATTATATTCTGTGTTGTATACAAATGGTTGTCCGACAGGCAGCACACTATTTTTTCAATAAATCCTGATATTTTCCTGCTACAAATTACTTCCAACTTCCTTTCGCCCTATTTTCCTGCTAAAACTTCCGATGTAGCAGGAGGGAAAGCCAATCTTGAGGTTTTGTTACTGCATGATCACCTTAAGCACTTTATGTTAGCCTCAGTGATCCTATTCGAATACTGTAAATTAAAATCAAAAGCGTATTTAACTGAACAAACATTTAAAGCTTTGTTTAAGTAAAAGTGCAAAATTGCGCGTTGTTATGGGTTCCAGCCCCAATTTTTTTAATTTTAGGATCAATACCCTGCCAACTAGGACCCGGACACGCCTAAAAGATATTTAAAAGTCATCCCTTCTAGGGAAAAGACACAGCTTAGAACAAACCTAAAGTACAAATTTATCAATTTCCCTTTCTTCAGGAAATAGCAGGTACACAAACAACTCAGACTTTCATTCGGCTTATCGCCTACAAAATCTTAAACATGGCAGACTTCCTTGAGAATCTGGCTTGAATTCACTTTTTTGACACGCCCATGTAAGTCTATGTATGTATGTATGTATGTATTTATATATAGCTAACAGAGATTGTCCTATTAACACAGAGTCAATGGCAGATACTGCGGCCACCCCGCTCTGTCCGGAGAAGCGCATAATTTGCTACCAAATGTAGGGTCTGTGTGCATTTTTCATGAAGTATATTTGATTCTAAGGGTAATGAACTCAAGAATAATGGCATCGCAAGAAAAAAAACTTAACTGCAAGCTAACCCTCTTCTCATCAAAGCTATGAAATGCAACAGTGTATAGTAATAGTGTAGAGTAATATACTTCCTTAAATTTGACTTAACCCTCCACCCCGTCACCCAAAATAAGTGTAATAACAACCGGTAAGGTTTCTGTGTGACCAAAGAGAAGCTCCTTATTTCACCAATATAGAAACCATCGAAGCAACTCAAAATGCTTATACATTTTAAGTTTTAAAAACCAGGCGTCTCGTACACAGAGTCATCCACTAGTCACAAGCTTTCAGAAGCTGGTTAACTCTGCTCCAAATGCGCTAACTAGAGCATTCATCGGCTGGCAAGGCGACTAACCCTCGGTTTTTGTTCGCGTCCGCCCGACGCTTTTTGTTTTGGTTTCCAGTCGAGAGCAGTCATAACTCATTACGGTAATTGGTTTGACTTCTGAAGGCACAGTCACTACATCCAAGGCAGCCATAATAAAGAAGAGTGGGTAGTCCCACCATGCTAAGCCCCAATCCGCGGGAAATATTTAATGCCGTCGCCAGGTGAGTGTCAGGTGCGGTTTAAACTTCTAAATAAGAATTGTCAAAGAAAGTTGCAAACAAAGGCTGTTTTTTCTTGTCAGGCCATATGATCAAGTCAAACTTTTAGCTTCAGATTACATAATTATGAGAGTAAACTCATTTTGATCGGTTAACCGAGTGCTTCGTGTACAGCCAATGAACGACCGGCGACGCCAGGGAAATTGCAATGTTTATAAGCAATATTGAGACTTGCAATTGCCGAAAGCTAGCACGGTCGACAAAGTTTGTTGCTTCTAGGATGCAGAGATACCAATGTGTCACGCGTTGCAGCAGTAGCACATTTCTGCCCTAACAATACGAATGTAGAATAATCTACACCCTCCTGGGCCTAACACAAAATGCAAGACTATAGCCTGCAAGTCTAAGTGTTTTTTCTTCAAGTTAACGTGACGCATTAAGATATTTGAAATCTCCTTTCGCAAAACTGTTTCAATTTAAGAGCACGATCGCAGTGGAAAATGTCAAGCTTGATCCTTTAGTACACGAATAAAAGACGTATCAAGTAATACACGAAGACTTAAACTGTTTCCACTTTGTTAACCATTCATGCTTAACGATGCGGTGGCTTGTACTCAAATTGTGGTGAAGTTGTTCGGACTACGTTTGGTAAAATGATGAATTGATGATGTCTGACCAACCCATTTTTGCTTCTCGATGGTTTTATTTCTGGGCAGGGAAGATGTTTAGCACCTTTATCGGATTTAAACCGAGCCTTCAGTCGCGTAGAGCATACCGAAAAATGCCTGGCTTTATTTTTTCCAGGACTCTCCTTCTACGGAAAAGCGGAGCATCAAATGCGTGCTAATTTCTGAGCGCACACATATACAATTACTACTACTTCAATACATACAATTGCTGAATGAAATCAGTGATACTAATGTGTACAGTATAGCATTGGGCTGAATTCTGGAGATAACGCATGAGACGCATGGAGTTCATCCTAAAGAAAGACAGTTAAGAATTGGGTTCCAGCGGTAGAGAAGTGTGCGTTGCATGAAACAAGCCAGGATGACAACAATGAACGCAGTACGGGTAACTGATGTATTTCATCAAACATTTTTTTCGGACTATTCATAAGGAAAGTTTTTTCCAAACTCAGTGCCGTTTTGGTGAGTGGTGATGCACTTATGAAAAGGTACTTAAATTATTTTTTACAGTTCAAACTGGTTAAAATGAAATACAGACAACGAAGCACTCAGAAAAGCCCTGTGCAAACACACATTGCTTATTGCAAAAAGAGTCCGCACGGTGAAGAGTCTTTACCGTGGTGGCTCTTTTTTCACTGAAGACGCAGCAAAGGGCGTCACCACGGAATCTTTACTGTGGGGCGGAGCTCAGATTGGCGATGCGGGAGGCGGGAGGCCGCTGGAATGCGAATTCTGGATCATTCATAGGCTGTCTTTGAAAAACGCTAACGACAATTATCTTCAAAACATGGATGCAAATATGTGTAGTGCTGGTCTTTGCAGGTAATATGGATGGAAAGTAAAAAAAAACCTGAGTTGAGTCCCAATTTTTTCTGGGGCATGTCCCCCCTGATTCGTGAATTGTGAGAACGCATCCCCCGGTCCCCCCCCACCGACTTTCGACGCACTTGGGATATGGAAGACTGAGACATTATCATTACAGCTCATATTTGCTAAGTAAAAGCGTCCTGTCCAAAACTTAGGTGAAAGTCTCTAGAGTACCTACACTTCTTTGCACAAAAATTCCGAATCTTAGTAGGCTAGCAAAGGAACATGAACAATGACAACTGCCAGACCCTCGATTCCATCTACTGACTTCACCCCTATGTACGAATCGCATGAACCACGAGATAGACCAGCAACTGATAGTCCCGCTGGTGCCCATTAGAAGGAAGTCGAGGTTATGGTTTTGTTTACGGCTTCCAGGCACTCCGGGGAGCTGTATACGTGAGGGAACGTTTCGTTTCCAGGCGGGGAGTCAGCGCCGAGTTTGGAAGTGGGTACTAACACCACGGAGTAAATATTGGGGCGGGTCAGGGACCTGACGCCATGGGCCAGAGTGGTGCGAAGACACGGAGCCGTAGCGAGACTCTGCATCAGAGGTGCAGAAAGTATGCTGGCTGTCACAAACTCAATGCGACGTATGCCTCCTCTGTCACACAGAGCTGGAAATAATAATTGTATACTTGAATACTATTTCCAATATGCTGAATGTCCTCTACCTGTCCCTTACTTTTTGCAGCAGACAAGGTTCTAGCACCAAACCATTACAGCATGAAAGTAGTAAACTGAGTTTTCATTTATAGATCATGTTTTTGTTTTTCGAAGGAAAATTTCCAATTATGGGTCATTTTTTCCAGTATTGGGGTCATAACTATTATTGGCAACTCTGACCGTAGTTTCCCCCAATGGCATGCATTTCCCTTTTGAAGAAGTTTCCATTTTTGGAAGGAGTGTTTCCAATTATGGTACTTTTCCACATGATTAAATGTAGCAATTATCATCAAAATAGTCATTATTGGGAACATACCTATCTATTAATGGGAGCGTACATGTACACACAATTGGGAACCCTAACCACAGCTTCCCACCCCCCACTAAACTTCTATCTCACATATCAACAAAAGGGAAAAAAATGTCAATGTCAACATAGTATTTGGATCTACCTAAAATGTGTTGGTAAAGTGGACCTTAGGTAGCATTTTTATAAACACATCAAATGCTTAAAATTTGCATCCCACTCACGATCATTACCTGCCTGGCCATTCCTTCGTGCAGTAAAAACTCTGAGGCAGCTAGCCTGCATAGATGTAAAATTATGTCTATTGGCCTAATAGGTACAGAGATATTGGAATTCACATACCAAAGAAAGATCCAGTGTAGTCAAAATCCTGCTTTAACTCCATGCAGTCCAGGTCCTGTGTGTTGCTTACCACCACTGGTAGTAAGCAACACATCCCCAACCAGCGTTTTTCGAAGTCTATTTCTTTCTGAGATTTGCTGTGATTTTCTGAGATAAGAAGGGGGTCTACTCGGCCCCCTCCAGTGCACGTTAGTTCCAGGCCCCTCTCCAGTGGGGGTGTTAACACTTTGTGGAGGACTGCATTAGCACACATTTGCTATCTGTACAATATTGATATGATAATTTGATCATGAAAACTCACCTGAATCACTGTTGTTGCCAGCCTGTTGCTGGCGCCAACTCTCCCAACTTCCTCCAGCTCCAAATATATCTAACCAATCTAGGGCACAAATAAGCTAAGGCACAAGCCGGCCAAGGAATGAGAACCCAGGTTTGATATGGAAAGTGCATCAGTCTTGCAATAGCCTACATTCATCTTAGATAAGCCATGGGCAGCAATATTTATTCTAGCTAGTTTTAGCCTGCACTTATCTCAAATATACCTAATAAATATGCCCTCGAAATAAGTGGTTTCCGGCCTGTTTAAATTTTTGGCAGGCTCTACAAAGGCCTTGGGCTCTACATCACATAAACATTTCTAACTTGTCGCTGTTGCGCAGTTTAAGTAGAATTGCTGCCCAGCTATGTTTATTTTTTCACTCACTTAGTACTCTTATCAGTAGCTTTTAGGCGTACTTAATACTAAATTCGAAGAAATAGGGGCCGCTAAATCGAAGAGACTCAAACTGTAAATCTGATTTAACCTGAAAAAATGGACAGAGAAGTACTCGATAAAGTATCTGCGTTATCGTTAATGCCTTAGATATGCCCACAATCGTGTATTTCTCGAAAAATTGACTGTCACATTTCCGGTATCTAGGCGACAACTTTCCGCAAACTACTAACAATCGGCACCATTGGGCCGCATGTTAAAATCTGGCAACTGTGACAGCGGTTTGCGGGTTTTCTGCAGCGGGGGTCCCTCGTTTTAGTAGAAACTGAACACAGTACCAATATTGTATCATTAATGGTACGCTGTGCAATTGAAGAACAGAGTAGCTAAGTTAAAATATTCTCTACACGCTTCATTCTCTATTTCGAAAATATGTGGTTTGATTTTGAGCCATACAGTCAGGATCGCTATTTTGTCACAATTATGCACCTCGACTTTCGTAAATGTGTCATAAACTCCGGTAGCCGAGTTGGCAAGTTTCTGCACCTCTGCTCTGCATGTACATACCTTAAATGTACTCACCATGGATAGATGCAAAGACATGGAACACACAAACCGTAACGAAACTATTACACGTGTCTTTTATGTGCAAGATAGCGAAGTGGATTTACAGAGGTTATCTTAACAGGTAGTAACAGGCAGATACGCATTTCCTGCGAAGGCGTGCAGCACAGACCAATTACGTCACGGGCTTGGGACGTTTTCGACACAGGGAAGTCTTACAAATGTCTGCATGAGCTTTGGCTTCCGCAGCATCGTGTTGCAGCCCGCCCTTCAGCCCAGCAATGACTCTGCAAAGGTATGGCCCGCTTCCGCATTACAGGGGCGCACAGACACCGTGTCCCGCAGACGCGACACTGATCATCTTAATGGAGCCCAAACGGTTATGATACGATAAAACTAGCTTATCTTCAGCTGGGCGCTGACAGTTTGGAGGTGAGCCTCCCTGTTTATCATTCAGAGGATGTGGGTCCTCCACCGAGCCCCCGTCGGTGCCACCCGCCCGTGAAGCACGCCGACACCGCTCTGCAAAGTTCGGAGCAGCTCATGACTCACTCTCCAGGTGTAACCTTGCCAGGTGTACGTCAGTGATGTCAGAACCACACCAGTCATGCCAGAACTACACCAGTCATGCCAGCACCACCTAAAAACCCGTCCCAATTCACAACCAGAGCGGAGAGACGGGCATTAAAAAGGAGAGGAAAGAAACAAAAAGGTTAAAAAGTTGCAGGTTGCCACTCATCCTTTGTTTCGCACTTGCTACACAGTGAGACGTTTCTTGACCATTCAACTGATCAGCTACTAGCAACAAAGGTGCAGCATCAGCGCTGCATCATTAGATCGCCGCAGAGTTGGGTCTCATACTTTAGACAGCGCTGTTTGCTCTGGGCGTTGGAGCGGTGTCACAATCAAGTGCGCGACACACCAGCACCATGCCAGGAATACCAACGGGGGCTTTGTCCTTGTTGGAAGGAAGGAGTTTTGTGGCCAGCTTATTCACCGATCGATTGGGCATGCGTGTGAAATATGATTTGCAGGGAGGATACCTGCAAGGGCGACGATTACGGAACTGATTTGGTTATACTTTGTGTCCTTGATAATACAAATATGGGATCATAAATGCATATATATATATATAAATGCAGGTGAGCTGGCGCGACCGCACGGTTGGGCCAATGTCAAGATATAGGTCTGACTTTGAAAGCCGATATGGCAAAAATGGACCGATTTTAACCCTCGCCCCACCGGGCGCCATCGATGCCCCCTAAGGTTTTCCGGGATAGCAGAAAAACGACGAGGCGCAGCATCGTGGTTGAGGGCTTTACCTCTCACCCCATCATTTTCCCCACTATCCCTTAAATTTTTACCCAAGGTTCTCCAAGGTCAGGTCACCAGGCGAGGTCAGCCAAGGTCACCTCATTTCAACTTTTGAGCTCTATAAGAGCTATATTTCGAAGTCGATCGATTTGAAACTTCCTACACTTCACAACACCTCCGGGGTCTACACGATGTATATCCGGGATTTTTCGATTTCGTGATCTGAGGTCAGGTCACGAGGAAAAAGCCTATTGAAAAAGCACGGGGAAAAGCTGTCTTATGATCTAAAAGTCACAAAAACGATTGAAAATGCTCGGCTTGCCCAGAAAAATATTCTTGGACACCCTTTCATGGATCCCAGGGGTCATATTTCCCTTTGACCTCTCGAAGTTCATCCAAGGTCACCAGGGTCAAAAAGAGTATTTTGACAATAACTTTTGACCTAATTAAGCTAGAGCACTGAATCAAACACCATCGTGTATGTCTCGTCACTGGCTTTCATTTAATATACGGCAAGGCCACTTTCTGCCCTTTTATGACCTCAGGTCATATAAGGTCACGAGGTGACTTCTGGAGGCCAAACCACTGGTGGAGGGCCTTCACGTTCCACATAGCGGAAAAAGGTCTGGCATTTTCCTGTTAAATGTACTTTACTAGATCTCAATAGATCTGATGGTATAAGAGTTACGTTCAGTTTGCTTAAGCATTGCATATTTGGGTGAAAATAGCCGATCTTGACATAACTTAACCTCTGGCGGTCAAACCATTGACCTGAGCGCTTAAACATGCGAAGTAATTTTTTACTGAATTCATGCGAGCTTTCTAATGCACTTTTCAGATTTGCGCTAAACCCCATATTTTCGGAGTTAGAGGGGGCATCGATGGCCCGTGGGGCGAAGGTGGCGCCGGACCTCCGGTGGGGCGCGGGTTAAAAACCATTCGACCAATTGAAGCGCCGCTAAATTGTCTCAAATTCAAGTGAATATAATTTTTGGCTGCGAACGTTTTTACGGCCACTTTAAAAAATAGGTGGGGAGGGGACCTCCCAGGCACCCTCCATTGCACGTGTTTAGGCTTATGCCATTCCATCTGACTGTGTCGAATTAACCAGGCCTAGCTTCAATAAAGCTGGTGAAATATGGGTAGAATATCACCCAGAGGTCCGAAAAGTGTTTAAGTGTCACCAACGGAACTTCAAACCAAACTTGGGCCACCAAAAATATTGAGGTCTGGCACGAAAGCACCCTTAGCCAGATCCTCTGAGTCCTAAAGCTTAAAGATCGCATTGACAGACTGCGTGCCAACTTCTCACGGTGATGTGAGCACAATCTTACCTATTCTTTTACCGGCTTTAATTTTTACTAGCATTTTTGGCGAGCTGACAGATTTTTCAACCTCTGCGTCATTCACAACTGCCACGACTGATCTCAGAATCACACCTATTATGTTTAACATAACACATACTTTTCATTTAAGCATCCATTCAGCGCTCTTCGCACATTGACCTGGTATTGATTGAGTGCGGAGGTAATCGTCTCCCCGTCACTAAATTTAGACGCACCCGGCTAGGAAATGTGGCGGGTGGGCGGCGTTAGCTCACCGGCCCGCGCACCTGGCAGCTATGTAGACACCCTCGCCAACTCAACCTCTCGCTTTAAATTGCAGCCTCCACGCAAACAGCACGGCGTCGGAGCTTGTTTGCTGCAGACCTCCGTCTCGGAGTCGGCTCCCATACTGTCTAAATGGAAACGGTGAGAGTAGCATTATCATTTAACCAGCGTTTTCTCACCATCTAGATAATCTGGGTTGCGGCCTCACGTTTGAAGGCAGAAGTGTTCTGAACAGGAGAACCGCACCTCAGAGGCTGGAGGCCGACCCGCGATGAGAGAGCAAACAAATTTGGCACAGTCACGGCTTCGCTGTTTTGAGAAGAAATGAATGAGTCTGTTGCTCATCTCATCTGACTCAGAGGAGCAAGAAATGTACCCATTTCGCCAACGAAGAATGACGACAAATTCGGGGAGTGGTTCGTTATATTGTATTACTTGTTTAATTCTGTTTTTAATTCCATGTTTAGTTTCTGTTATTTGATCTTCCTTAATTAAATAATGTGACGAAAATGATCTCAAGACTATCATTATTGCTTCTTCATTGGCATTCACCTGCGTGAAACCCAACTATATCAGACCATATCTTTCGGGGGAAAACAAGTGATGAGGTTTGGTATACACGTCAGCATTCCAACTTGCCCTTATGACTAGGAACGAAGGCGGATCCAAGGGGCAAGGCTCCCGATCGGCTCATCCGGCGCCTTCACACCGCACTTCTGGGCCCCTAAAAGTAGTTTCTTTCCACCATGCCTTCCAGAATGCAGGCATTGCCGCCCCAACAATGTTCAAATAGCGCCCCTTCCGGACTCAAATGGCACTCCCTGCGGGTCCGAAATAGCGTCCTCTAATCAGAGCGTCCCCTCCCATGTCGGGAACCATGGATTCACCTGTGAATGGGAAGGGACACATTTCGAGCAGCCGATAAAATATATCCCTCAGAATCGTCAGACCTGATTTAGTAGATGAGTGCATTGAAAAATAAATTATGACCTCACTACTGCACCATGGTGCCTCCAGGGTTTGATCTGGGGCCCAAAGAGTAGTAACTGTTGTTGTTTAATCACATGCCAACTTCCAGAGTTATATGGAGCCGTGAACTCCACCCTTTCGGGAAACTTTTGGGGGTCAGGTTGTACTTATTCATAGACCTCACCGAGTCTTAACCCGCGCCCCAGTGGGCCTCCGAGCCACCTTCACCCTGGTGGGGGGGTGTTTGAACAACCCTCCTCGAACTCAGTTCCTATGAGGGACAGCGAAAAAATGTGAAGGCTAGTAGATAGTTCATAACAATTCACGAAGGAGATACATCAATCCATTTTTGGTTCAGGTCAAGATTGAGGTCATGACAGGTCAAACAAGGTTGCATGTTAGGGTAGAGTTTTTGGGCTCCAGCGTCTAACAAAGTTGGGTTAGGATAATGTTCAGGCACTATTCGCTTCCTCTCGTCACGGAAAATCGAATGATGTATGATACGACTATGCTAGGTCAAAATACAAAAATGACCTGACCTCAGGTCAGGTAAGTTCACTTTCTGACCTAGCATAGTCAATATGCATATCAATCGACTTGCAATAGTAATCGAAACGTAATGGTATCAAAATTAAAGCTGTATCATTATTTCCTGCAAAGTTATTGACCCAAGTCTGATAACTGTTTAAATAGGCCCCAGATGACCTCTCAGAGGTTACAGGTAAAAAATGGCAACATGAATTTAGAAAGGGACCCAGGATACTACGATTTGGAGAATACTAAGGCATTCTCAGCTGCAGCTACACAAATGCAGCCCATTTTCTGTTTTCTCCATGTATTTCCAATGGAGAGGCCATTATCTGTACCTGACCTTAGGTCATTCTTTTACAAACATTAGCTTTCATAAACGCTCCAAACAACGTATCACCAGTTTCATTTTCTTGGCTCATTTTCGGTGAAACAATACACGGGATTCGCCTTCCCGATAGAAACTTCACACAATTTCGATGACTTCGCAACCAAATTGCTGTTCAAAGCTTGTAACGCCTTTGTTCTTTCGGCTCTTATAGTCGAGGAATATTTTATTTGAAGTATACGTGCTTATAGGTCTTTGTTCTAGGAACAATGTGTAATCAACCCAAGCCTTCTGAGAAGACACGAGGAAAACACCGGCGCACTACATAGACTCTCCAAATCATACTCTCCCGATGTATCACTGCATCTACCCGATGCATCACTTTAGCATATAGAAAACCATAAACAGCCCATAAAGTCAGCAAGTCCCCAAAAACTCCGGCATAACATTATCACAAAGCCAGCTTCTCTGAAAGACAACATACAGTGTCATAACTTGCTTTGCCCTGGTGATAATGAAAGTTTGGGAGCCCACTCTCTGGACACGTGGCAACAGCAGCGGGCGGCGCCGAGCCCGTTGGGGATGCCGGCCACGCTGCCGCAGGGCCCGACTCAGCCCACTTCGCAGGTTATAAATGCTTCCAATAAATACGCTAATGCGACAATTCTTATTCCCGCTCAACAGACCGAGCCATTTATACCGACCCGGCTGCGGAAATATTCGCTGCGCCAGCACGGCGGCGGAGCCCGCCCGCTCCCGCCACCGATTGAGACTTACAGCAGAGATTTGAGAAAAACGAGCGGATAATTTCATTTTGTGAACACTTCATACTCGACATGGGTGATAGTGACAATGGTTACCTTTTTGCTAGTTGTTCATGTGATTTGATTATACCCCTGTTAACTTTAACCAACTTAGCTTCAGGTGTTTACGGTATTAAATTTTGAAAAGAAAAAAACGCGAAGGTGAAGGGGTCATGATCACAGATATGATTCATGATAGTTCCCGTTCAACTCACTGCAATGATTTATATCCTTGGCCGCAGTCGGGTTCACTGCTTCCTTAACAGAGTGATGAGCTTGGCATCAGACTCATTTAGTAAACTTTACTCTTGAACAGGCTGTCGCCACAATTTCTGAAAGGGGTGGTGGAGGAGGGGAACGACTAGGCGATATAAAAATATCCCCACTTTTCCCTATAACGTTGAATCAGCTAGATGGGATTGTATAGCCTATTTGTAGTACCTACTAAACAACACCTTAGCTGCATCGCAATAGAAATACAAAGAGTGCCGTCCTTAAATTCTTCATTTTCACAATTTCAAAACCATTTTGGGGACATGTGTGAGTAAAAAGCAAGGGGTTGGCGCCCAAAGGTCTGGTGACAGTCTCTCGCAACCCTCTGGTGGCGAAGTCAATCGTTATCAGAGTCTGCGAAGAAAAGACTGCTCAGGGAACATTTCTAAACCAAGAAACTGGAAGTTAGAGTTGTTTCAAATAGAGAGAGAGAGAGAGAGAGAGAGAGAGAGAGAGAGAGAGAGAAAAGAGGAGAGAGAGCACGAAGTTTTGTTCAGCTGTTGAAATTTACGGCTGAGATAGGGAGATCTCATTTCATGCGCGAATCTAGCTTGCAAACCATCTATAACATTCTATGGTACAATTCTGAACACCCACCCCGGGCGTCCTCCGAGTCACCTTTGCCCTGGTGGAGGGTTTCAAACACCCTTTCGATCCAGTGACGGCGGAACGTCCGAATTTAAGGGGGTTGGGGGCACCATGGATTTACAGCCCATTTCTTTCCAGCCAATGCCACAGGGTTAGTGTTAAAATTTCAGACTTAAGGGGGGCACTGTGCCCCGGTGCCCCCCAGTTCCGCCTCCAGGGCCTCAATGTCGGCTCTTACGCAGCAAAGCAAAAAAGGGAACAATGGTGGATAGCTAATACAAATTCATGAAGAAACTAAATCGGCCACTTTTTGGCTGATGTCAATATTGATGCCATTGCAAGTCAAAGAAGGTGACAGGTTCAAGAAGAGATACTGGGCTCTAGCATTTTACAGAGTTGAGTTGTTAGGTGCCATTCGTTTCTTCTTGTTACGGTCAATAGAATGATGTATAATATGACTATACTAAGTAAAAGTTAGCATGTCGTGACCTAAGTTCAGGTCAAGGTCACCATCTAAACTAGCATAGTCAACATAGTTAACACCCCCCCCACTGGAGCGAGGGTTAAACAAAGAATAAGTAAGCGGAGCAATGTTGGCAACAGCACTATAATTACAAGTATTGAAGTGGTGTTAAAGATGACCATTATCTGGCAATTTTCTATCTATTTTAGTCCTGAATTAATATTGAAATAATAAACACATTAAGGTTTTGGAAAGGCGCAGCCCCGTAGGGCCACCCGCCATCCACACCCGTTTCCCGGCCCCAAGGAGGCACGCAGACAGGTCACCCCCCTAGAGCTAGACCATCAATTCCCACACCCAGGGCACAGGTTTTCCGGGTTTCGATTCGAGGTCAGGTCACGAGGCGACCCCCATGAAAACGGGAAAACTATTCAAAAAGCCACATTTACAGACGCCAGACAACGTTTTCACCACGGATCCCAGGGGCATATTGCCCACTCCAAGGTCACCACCAGGTCAAAACCGTATTACCATAACTTGACCAATACAGACGAAACAAACACCACGGTTCTGTCACGCTTCATTAATACGGCAATCACTTACCGGACAGTCATATAGGTCACGAGGACCCAAACACGGCGGGAGGTCTACGCACACAAAGCGCATTCTACAAAACTACCAGGCCCAAAGCCACAGAGTTACCCAGCTTCTTAACATCATATAAAAACCGATTTACCAATACCAGGCAAACCATACCACACAAAACACAAAATTCCACCGCACTTATACACCGTTCCAACGCCCATATTTCGATAGAGGGGCCGATGGCCCCCGGGGCGGTGGCCCACCCGGGGGCGCGTTAATATGAGTTTTCGATATTAATTCTGGAGTAAAATAAATAAATAAGAAACTAGGCAGATAATTGTCATGTTTAACACCACTTCAAAACTTAAACCAAGACGATCGCGAACCAGAAGAACGTGTGTCACGCTGCAAGAACGTATTCTTAGACTATCGACATACCTAATTTCGAGTATGAAGCATTACGGGGTTATCTTACCTTTCCTTGAATTGTTACACAAGATAAGTCAGGCAAGCTGTTTCCGGTGCTATCATGCCTTTGGAAATTATTTGTGTTGGAGCCCCTTTATGTGGGTTAGGGGTCAAGGACATTACAACGACTTTCTAGCGGGGGGAGAGCAGAACTAATGGTGGGTGGCTATATCTCTTTTTCTATTGAACTGTGTGTTTGCTTTGACAATATGATTATTTGCCAAATTCAACAAACAAAATGTATTTCACAACATATATAGGAAGCCAAAAGGGGAGGATCGTCCCTTCTTCTTTTCCAGCCCCTCAAACTCCTTCCCCATTGACACTGGTCACGACAAGCTGGAAGATTCCGCCGCCATGCTTTTCTCGTTGCTTTTCCGTCTTCGTTTTTCCGTTATTTTCTTCCCATCCCGTGATGACACAAGTGTTACTTAATGAGAGAGTAAATGCGGCCAGGCGTTGTCGCAGATTGTTTTTGCGGAAGGAGGGCAAAGCACAGAAAGAATGCTATACTCACTAGTCTTTATACGAAACAATATTACAGTACTTGAGGGAAAAAGCCAATGATTAGCAATCGTACGAAACATATTAGTTAAAAAATATGAAACAGCTACAAGACGCTGCGAGCAAAAAACCATGGGATAAAAACACGCTCTACACATAGCGGTAGCTAAATAAACGTTAAGTGCTCGAGATTAAAGCTGGCAAAACTTGAAAAAAACATTTTCATATTGAAGACGATAAATTCCATTACCAGGGTTTATAGGCATTGGCGGATCCAAGGGCAAGGGAGCTAGGAGGACTCAAGCCACCCAAATGTCCGAGCCCCTTTATTTAATACATAGACGAGGGGCTGTCCGAGGTACTGGTGGGTGAGACTCGAGTCCACTAGCCCCCCTCCAATGAATTCCTGGATCCACCACTGTTGATAGGGTTTATGGGTTTTCCCGCTAGGAACTTTAGTACTGTGCCAGCTTCAGGAAATTACTTCAAAAGTTGATAATAGAAAAGCTGGGAGAGAGAGAGAGAGAGAGAGAGAGAGAGGGGAGGGGAGAGAAAAAGAGATCGACAGCAAAGCACAGAAAAACACATACAAAATAAAAGCTCATCTTCCCATACTTATCAATTATCGTAGGTTGTGGCAATGCATTGCAATGCGGTTCTTACAGTGAATGTAGCTTTATGAAATATTTACATAGTCACAAATCTGGCCATGCGATAATCTGAATAAAGGTAATAGTAAGGAAAGCAATTCATATGATTGATAATTTGATTTAATGATAGGATTTTTCCAGTTGTTAGCCGGCAAACATTAGATGTGAAAGATGCATTCTCATCTCGTATGGATTAGCACTGCGAACACATTTTGGGCAGCGTCGGGTATTAAAACATCATCAGAAGATAACCACTGTTAAACCTTAACAAAAAAAAAAAAAAAAATATAAAAAAATTTTAAAAATTTTTTTTTATTTTTTTTTTTTTTTTTTTTTTTTTTATTTTTATGAGGTTAAAAAGAGTAAAAATTTGAAAATTTGGTTAAAATAGGTTTTTTTTTATTTTCTTTTTTTTTTTTAAATATTTTTTTTTTTTATATTTTTTTTTTTTTTTTTTTTTTTTTTTTTTTTTTTTTTTTTTTTTTTTTTTTTTTTTTTTGTTTTTGGGCTTGGGGAGAAGGGGGGGGTTAAATTTTTGTTTTTTTTTTTTGGTTTTTTTTTTTCCCTTATTTATAGGGGTTTTTTTTTTTTTTTTTTTTTTTTTTTAAATAAAAAAATGATTTTTTTTTTTTTTTTTTTTTCTTTTTTTTATTTATTTTTATTATTTTATTTTTTTTTTTTTTTTGTTTTATTTTTTTTTTTTATTTCCTTTTTTTTCATTAATTTTCTTTTTTTTTTTTTGTTGTTTTTTTTTTTTTTTTTTTTTTTTTTTTTTTTTTTTTTTTAATAAATTAAAATTTTATTTTTTTTTTTTTTTTTTTTTTTAATAAAAAAAAAAAAAAAAATTTTTTTTTTTTTTTTGTTTTTTTTTTTAAATTTAAAAAAAAATTTTTTTTTTTTTTTTTGGGGTGGGGGGGGGGTGTACTTTTGTTTTTTTTTTTTTTTTCCTTATTTTTTTTTTAAATTTTTTTTTTTTTTTTTCCCTTTTTTGGTGGTGGGGGGGGGGGTTTTTTTTTTTTGTTTCTTTTTTTTTTTTAAAAATTTTTCTTTTTTTTTGGGGGTTGGGGGGGTGGGGTGGGTTTTTTTTTTTTTTTTTTTTTTTTTTTTTTTTTTTTTTTTTCTTTTTTTTTTTTTTTGGGGGGGGGGTTTTTTCCCCTTCCCGTGGGCCTGGTCTGATTTTACCTTTACCTAAATTTTTAAGGAAAGAAAAAAAAGAAAGGAGGAAGGGATGGTTTATGGTTGGTGGGGGTTTGCGCCGCCTTTTTTTTGTTTTTTTGAAAAAGAGGGGGGGGGGAAAGACCCCCCCCCCCGGGCGAAGGTTAGCAGCCGGCAAACGCAACAAAATGTCCGACAAACGACTTTCTTCAAAATCCAAGAGAGGTAGTATTTACAGCCGGTTCGATACTGATTGGTACGTATTAGGCTGCAGTCGTTTATGCAAAAATATCTCTCAAGTGATGGTCCTTGCCGACACCATTGTTGCCTCACCTGCTGCGTTTTAACTGGATGCATGAACTGACGTGCGAAATACTACATAAGGTCCACAATTCGGAAGGAATTGAGAAAAGACACATAAGATCATCGGGATGGGCGAAACAAGTTTTGTTGTCCATACTTTTCCAAATTGACGTCTCATCCAGTTTGCAGGGTGCAAAATTTAAAGAGCTCCTCAAAATTCATTGCTAGAGACGAAACGTCTATGGGAAGAGTAATCGTTTTTAAGATATTTGTTAAACGAACTGACACTAATACGTAACAATGACTGTGGAACCGGCTGTACATACACGACAGGGAGTTTTAGCAGGTGGTGGAGGCTAAAGATTAACGGAAAATCGGTTTAACCACCGGGGGCAGATGGCCCTCTAAGGGTTTTCCGGGATAGCAGAAAAACGACGAGGCGCAGCACCGCGGTTGAGAGCTCTACCTCTCACTGCATCATTTTCCCATCATCCCTGAAATTTTTACCCCGGGTCACCCAAGGTCAGGTCACCAGACGAGGTCAACCAAGGTCACCTCACTTCAACTTTAGAGCTCTGTAAGAGCTATATTTGAAAGTCGATCGATTTGAAACTTCCTACACTTTATGACCCCTCCAGGGTCTATAAGGTGTATATCCGGGATTTTCGATTTCGTGCCCTGAGGTCAGGTCACGAGGCGACCTCTCCCATTGGAAAAGCATGGGAAAATCTGTTTCATGATATAAAAGCGACAAAAATGATTGCAAATACTTAGACTGCTCAGAACAGCGTTTTTGGACACCCTTTCACGGATCCCAGGGTCATATTTACCCTTGACTTTTCCAAGGTCATGCAATCACCAGAGGTCAAAAACAGTATTTTGACAATAACTTTGACCTAATTAAGCTAGAGCGGTGAAATAAGCACCATCGTGTTTGTCTTGTCACTGGCTTTCATTTGATATACAGCACGGTCACTTGTGACCTTTCGTGACCTCAGGTCATATTAGGTTACGAGGTGACCTCTGGAGGTCAAACCACTGGCGGAGGTCTTTACGTTCCACATAGCGGAAAAAGTACTGGCAATTTCCTATCAAATGAACTTACCAGGCCTCAATAGCTCTAATGACATAAGAGTTATGACCAGTTTGCTTAATCTTGCATATTTGAGTGAAAATAGCCGATCTTGACCTAATTTGACCTCTGGAGGTCAAACCATTGACCTGAGCACTAAAACATGCGAAGTAATTTCTTACTGAATTCACGCAAGCTTTCTATTGCACTTTGCAGATTTGCGCTAACGCCCATATTTTCGGGTTAGAGGGGGCCATCGATGGCCCCCGGTGGGGGAAGGTGGCGCCGGACCCCCAGTGGGGCGCAGGTTAAAATAACATTTTACAAAGGGGGAAGAAAGTGAACAGAAATTAACATATCAATTTTCTTATTCACGGCCTGATCTCGCTGTGCCCTAATAACTATTGAACAACATGCTTTCGTTGTCTCAATTTACCCTCCTCCTTCTCAACTTTACTGCCTCCTTCAATTAGACGCCGTCCATCAATAACGTTACGCGTATTTTGTGATTTTTACCCCTTCCCCCATTTAAATGTATCATTTGATTGGAGAAATGAAATAATACGCGTCGATTTGTGGATGCCGTGCGCGTCATTGCCACAACCGCCCGCCGACTACGGGTAGAATATGCGCTCACTAAAACTCATAACTTTTTTCCGCCGTTGGTTGTCGACCTACGGATTCCGCCAGTGCAAAGAAGACACTTCCTAGAATACGTGATATGATTTTCTAGCTGATCCTGACAGTGCCTTTTTGCCAGCCTAAGGAAATATGATGTATGTTATTAATTTTAGTTCCGAAACATATGCTTATTAAAACAAACTCACTGCATTCTTCGGAGCAGCTAGAACCGTATTTTTGTAACCAGAAGGTCGCAAACATCCCAAGCTTTACGCTAGTATACGTTTTTATGAATGGCAAGGTGTGAGCACCTGCTATTAACGTTTTAGATCACGCCACTATTTCTGGCCAGATACCCGTATTTAGCGAGGCAGAATAAGTTTCAAGTTTCAGCTCCTGTGAAACCAATGTAGTACACTGGAGGAAGAAAATAATTATGGTTTTCCGGGCTCCAAACAATTCTCAAACCTATCGCATACATTTGATATCTATCCTAGAAAGTCATTTTAGGCATTTTCGTCCCGTTTTTTAGGCCCGCTGCATCACTGTGCAATGCTAAGAAACTGGTCAGACGGCTGAAAGTGGGAGGTGTTTATCCTCAACTTTGCAGAACGGGAATTCTTTTCAAGTATTTTTTTCAATGACTTTTCTTAGACGTGAGAGTTCATAGTCTCGTTCCACGGTGACCTAAGGTTTTGCTTCCATGGCATGCAAATAAATACTGCATGCTACATTTAAGAATACATTCACCGACCAAAAATACTTGTATGTCAATCCTGGCAGTGGGTGATACATCTCCCGAAGTTGCTCCATTGGCCGGGGTGTGATTTATGTGACTGTTCAGCAGTCATAATGCCATATTTAATGTCTGGACATTTGCTGCGTTTCTGCGGACCAGAGCTGATTTCAGGTCAGCCTTCACGCATGGTGCACCGGTTCAGCACTCCAAAGACACTATCAATATTTTTCCGGCTCATTTCAATAAATGATGGTGTTTAACGGCGCGCCCACTACCACAGCTAAATGGCGTCGCCAACTCGCCCCCTCCGACATATAAGCATGCCTAAAGTAACCGCATAGCCGGGGGCTGTTCCGAGGCAATAGCGGGGAAGGCTCGAGCCCCCTAGCCCCTCCCCACCCGAAATAAAGTCCTGGATACGCCATTGGATCACATCGATCAGGAACTAAAAGAATCTCAACAAAGGCCTCAATTCCCTATTTTCTTTAACATGAGTAAAGTGATCGGCCTGAGCATTGAATTTGTCTGCATTCTTTTTTCTTCAATATCCTGCTGACTATTTCAGGCATGCAAAACGCCTTCGTAAGGATGCCACGACACAATTAAGGCAATGCTGTTATTTACTTGCGCAAGATATACCCTTTTTCTGGTAGTTACCCTTAAGCTGCCCTCAATATTGAACATGACCTTCATGATTATCAATAATGATGTTTTCACCTCTTCCTGAATTTCTTTCTTAGTCAGCTCCCAAATATATGCATAAAATCGTATTCAATTCTGAGAGGAATTTGAGCATCGTAGAACCGCAAATGATACTGACAATCTAACAAAAACTTGTCTTCTGGTAAATACGTTGTTTCTGAGGTTAGGTGTTACCAGTCACCTGATTCTTATCTTCCATCCTTTCAGCGTGCCTCCCACCATCACGTCAGCCAAACAAGCCAGCAACAAAACAGACCAGAATAGATGGGAACTGGGAGCCGGAGAAGAGAAGAACACCACTCTGCTGAAACTAACTGTTGCAGAGATGAAACGTGCTGCTGGAAGATTGCACCCTTTCATCACCTGCCAAAAATGTGAACGCTGCAATGCAAAAAAACTGAGGCCACCTGATTCCGACGAATAGCTAGCTTTCCACCTTGCTTAAGCTCATGCTGGTGGCATGCTGCCCTGTTTTGTGTATCACACGTTACGTACCAGAAATTCGACACCGTCTGTTCCTGCAAATAACCATACATATCATAAGTACAAATAATCAGGGGCCACTACACAAATAAATAGTAGTCTATGAAATAAGGATCAATACCGCACCACTGTCTGATTTCATCCGTACCCTAACGATGAATATGTCGCCCAATAAACGACTCATAACCATCCAAGTGTTCAGCAGGAGATAGTCTCAATATGCAAATAGGCATGTAATCGGATAAGTGGAGACATTGGAAACGAGGCCGGTCTCTGCGGACCGTATTTATGACAGCGGGTACCGTCTGTTCGGCGACGAGGCCGCCCAGCATTGCGTGCAGGACAAGGGTGTGGCTACGGCCGGCACGGACCGACCCATCGATTTGCCTGCTCCCAAGCCATTTGCTCTGTCTGAAACACACGAGCTGGTGGACATCACTGCCCTGCGGATTTGCATGGAGCATTGCACTTTCAGCGGCTGTTCTTAGTAGCTTAGCTCTGGTTCACTGGCATGATAAGAGGAGAGCTGTTTCACATCGATTAATCTTGGTTTCGTTTAATCTTGGTTTGGTTTCGTTTAATCCCAAAGCTCTCGCGTTGATGCCAAGTGCAAGATGCTTGATGACAGAACACTTATGTTTTGATAACATTACAGCTAATTGGTACCGATGGAACAGCAGAGTTGTGTAAAACTGTATTTCCAGGCGTTCCTTTCATTTGTGGAGAGGTCAAAAGATAGTCAAAAGGAACATTGAACGAAATCTTTAACGGTCCCACTAATTGCTATGGCAAATGACTTGCCATTGTGTAACTTCATCATTTACCTCTCTTCTCACGCTGGAAAGAAACTGCTTGCCCCATGAGAACCGTCAGTAAAATCAGGACCCCGCAGACAACACCGTTTTAGCTCATATATCAATATCCTGCGTTCGAAAAAAGGAAAGACTCGAATGTGCTTATACATACACTACACCCATAAGAAAGAGATGTCTACCACATGGTGGTGGTGAGCGAACAAGAAGCCATGATTTCAGATAGAGACGGAAAGCTGCTCAACTTGGGAAAAAGTATCATACCGCAACCAGTATTGTATCCACTTTTTACGTCTTTTATTTAAAATTTGCTATATTCACCACATAAACGCACGCAAAACACATGCTATTTCGTTTCAATAACATGACCTTCCACAGAAGCCATCATATCTCACGCACCCAGTCCCTCCGGGGACAGTCTGGCCTCTTGCTCCTTTCCTTGCTTGGGATTTACCCCCGCACCAGCTTCGAGACGGTATGGCGATGGCGAGGGCGTGGAGAACGAACTAGACAGGGACCTGGGCAACGGAGACGGCGTGGAGAACGAACTAGACTGAGACCTGGGCAGCGGAGAGGGGGTGGAGAACGAACTAGACTGGAACCTGGGCAGCGGAGAGGGCGTGGAGAACGAAATAGACAGGGACCTGGGCAACGGAGAGGGCGTGGAGAACGAACTAGACTGAGACCTGGGCAGCGGAGAGGGGATGGAGAACGAACTAGACTGGAACCTGGGCAGCGAAGAGGCGTGGAGAACGAACTAGACTGAGACCTGGGCAGCGGAGAGGGCGTGGAGAACGAACTAGACAGGGACCTGGGCAGCGGAGAGGGAGTGGAGAACGAACTAGACTGGAACCTGGGCAGTGAAGAGGGCGTGGAGAACAAACTAGACAGGGACCTGGGCAACGGAGAGGGCGTGGAGAACGAACTAGAATGGGACCTGGGCAGCGAAGAGGGCGTGGTGAACGAACTAGACATGGATCTGGGCAGCGGAGAGGGGTGGAGAACGAACTAGACAGGGACCTGGGCAGCGGAGAGGGCGTGGAGAACGAACTATACAGGGACCTGGGCAGCGGAGAGGGAGTGGAGAACGAACTAGACAGGGACCTGGGCAGCGGAGAGGGCATGGTGAACGAACTAGACAGGGACCTGGGCAGGGGAGAGGGAGTGAAGAACGAACTAGACTGGGACCTGCGCAGCGGAGAGAGCATGGAGAACGAACTAGACAGGGACCTGGGCAGCGGAGAGGGAGTGGAGAACGAACTAGACAGGGACCTGGGTAGCGGAGAAGGGCATGGTGAATGAACTAGACAGAGACTTGGGCAGCGGAGAGGGAGTGGAGAACGAACTAGACAGGGACCTGGGTAGAGGAGAGGGCATGGTGAACGAACTAGACAGGGACCTGGGCAGCGGAGAGGGCATGGAGAACGAACTAGACAGGGACCTGGGCAGCGGAGAGGGAGTGGAGAACAAACTAGACAGGGACCTGGGCAGCGGAGAGGGCATGGTGAAAAAACTAGACAGGGACCCTGGGCAGCGGAGAGGGAGTGGAGAACGAACTAGACTGAGACCTGGGCAGGGTGCTTCCTCCTGCCTCTGGGCGGGCTCGATCCCGTGACGCTGCTCACCGCAAAGGTCACCTGATCGACCTGAACGCGCACGCTAGCTGCGCCACTCAGACCGCAGACTCGTCCTCGCTGCCTCTCGGAAGCGCGCCAGGAGTGGATCCTGTGCTTTAGAAAAACAAAACTTGGTAAATGATATGTCTGTATAAAAGTTCTAGGAAATATAAGATACGGCTTCTCAGCAGGAATACGTTGATATATTCAACGATTTATACAGAGCTTTTACATATTCTAAACTATCATTTCTGAGCAAGGAGCTCTCCTTCTTCAGAAATGAGATTTTAAAATCCCTCAACCACAAATGACCAATGGTCAGACAATGATTCACAATGATTTGATTCATCAGCAAGAAAGCTTATCACGTTTGAATGCATCGTGCCAAAAATATCGACGAGCGTGTAGTGAAAACTAATGGTGCAACGACAAGGAGTACCGCCGTGGACATTGTACTGGGGGAAAGGGCATTGGCTTCGTAAAAGTGGATTCGTATACCCGCCACTCTTCCCAAGATTAAAGGCATGATTCAATACTGCCGCCGAATTACTGAACTATTCAGAAAATTAGTTGACAGTAGAGCATGTGTTAAGCTTAATCACAATCACAATTTGGATTTGTGTGTGCCAACCAGTTGTCAAGCCAAGTGTCTGATTGGCACACAGAAATCAAAAGTATGTAAGCTAGTTAGTTTCCAAGCTCCTTGAGGGCCATCGAGATATTTAATCTGTTGCACCGTTTTACCCTTTGAGCCCTATGAGGTTAGTTCTTAAACATGCCTGGCTCCTCTTCGTAACGGAAGAAAAAAACCATGCTCAGAGCTCCAATGACTGTATCGACAGCCCATGGAACCACCAGTAGGAGGAGTGGATAGCTGGAGATCACGATCGAACGTCTGAAATACCTTGCCGCTCACAGTACTCTTTCTTCTGAGAAACTACCTGTGGTTGCCGAAATAGCAGCACATTCTCCAGGTCTCCATGTTTACCAGCTACTGAGCTATGGCAGACTCTGGACAGTAGTCCTCTGTCCGCGATCCTGGAGTGGAAACTTACCAGAACAACAGTTCTACAAATTCAACTCAGCGCAAACCAATTCACCCGAGCTCGTCTCTTGAGCGCCCACACTTCGGAGAGCGCAACATGGCAGCACGCTGTACCATCATCAAGCTTAGGCACGGTCTTTGGCTATGCCACATTGCGAGCTGCGTGTAGCGTCAAGCGTTGGCGCAGACCTATACATCCCCCATCAATGCTGTTGCGGCTCCATTACGATCAACGCTGTTGCGGTTTGTGCTGGCAGCAACATCATCTGGAGACGTTGCAGCAAAGGTCAAAATGAGAAATAAGAGAAAGTATGCAGCTCCTGTTTGACCCCATTTGAAACAGGTGGTGTGCACGGCCCAACCACCAGAACCTTCGTCCTCGCGCTGGGTTCTTGCCTCGCATATATGTCTGGTGACGGTGGGGAAACTGAATGTCTGCCTCGACAGTTATCTTTAGCCACTGAATGACTGCTTCAACTGTTCGCTTTGGCCATCGTTGGCGGGAACACTACTTCAGTGCTCCTCGCACCACTTCCCTTGGCATTGCCTAGAAAATCAGAATACATCAAGCCAATGCAGAGCACACGGACTGCACCACTCTCTTCAAGCGTGCTAGAGTCACCTCGCAAAAATCCACAAGTGTTCGGACCGCAACATTGTCAGGGGAGGCAAGAGAAGCCGAGCGGCTACTGCAGTGCGAACGTGACATACCTGCGAGTTGTCTGGAAAATACTACACTGTACTTAAAGAGATGGTCTGCAGGTCCCCGAGAAAGGAAATAACCAGGAAGGCGGCCGCTTCCCGGGAAAACAAGCCCGGCCAGAACCCGCTGGAGAATCCAGACCTGACCAGGTATGTACCTTAAGCCGGCGATATGGCAAACTACACTGGTCAAAATACGCCCATGCTAACCGAAATCAATACGGTTCCGGAGATGTCAGTTCGAACGAGGACTATAAAACAGCGTGGGCTACCCCGAACCCAAATTAGCGCCGTCGCGCTCTCCCCCAGGGAGCACAGACGGCGCCATACCCTCCCAATGAATGTCTTGGACCATTGTTGACCTCACGCGCACGGTGGTAGAGCACCGCTGCTACTGCTCATAGTTGTGGTTGATATGCGAACACTGGCGAATAGTAAATAGCAGAGCTGTTCACCATTGGAATACACGTTTGTCTATAGTCTCCGGCACATATGGCCCCAGTAGATGAAGTGCCCTGAAACCTGAATCGTCACATCCATAGTCTCCAAAACAAAACGCTGGCTTTAGCAACTACGGAGACACATACGAAGCTGAACGCCGACTTCAGAAACTGAGTGCGCGCTCGAATGAAGCAGCGGACCTTTCAGAACAGCACCACAACCTAGACATCACCCAACACCAAATATCCAACACTCAAGTTGTAAGTTAGGATCACGCGGTTGAATAGCACGAGAGTCCCTTGTCTGCAAAGGGCAGCGCCCGATCCTGCAGACAATGCCGATGACGGCGGCGCAGTTACCCCGCTGAAATCGCAGGAAAGTGATACAGCCCGTGCGCGAGAGCGTCCAGCAAATACGACGTGTACAAACGCAGCTACACGGCGCGATACGCCGTGATCGAGCTAATACACAGTGTGTGGGAGTAAGGACTAATGCGCATTTCCAATGGCTGACTCGAACGGCACACAATCTGGGCTAGGTTTAGTTTAAATAAGTTGAGGACAAAACTGGCATCTAAAAAAACCTGGTATCCAAGTTCCTTTGTAAAGGTTTACTATTGTATACAGAGTTAATTATGCATCTCAGATGGGTAACAACTAACATTCCAGCAGTCTCATTTCGTATTTCCGCAAGTAGTTCACTATTATTATGATGACTGGTCGACGGCACGGGAACTTCGAAAACTGGGCTAATTAACTACTCCCTCTGGTATCGGCTTTAATGATGCTGCACAACCTCGTTACAGGGGGTACAGTGGTGAAGAAGTTAGCGTATTTGCTTTGTACGCGGCCAACCCGGGTTCAAGGCCTGGCGGATTCCCTGGGCAATGCCCAATTTGATTCCTCGGAACTCCTTTCAAGGGAGGGAAAGGGTTGGCGACGCCATACACTTAGCACATTGATAAGGCCCGAAATATTTCTGCTCATTCCAGGGAGATGGCAGGTCAGAAGCCCAAGGGGCCTGCCGCATTACCCTCTCTCTCGCTCACTCCAGATGCGCCGGTGCCCTGGCCCCAGATGGTTCGTTGGTACTGGGCCCCGCAAATTTTAAGTAAATATTCTAAAATAACAAACTAAAATATAAAACATTTTTAATTAAAGTAAAAATAATAATATAAATTTATAAATACATCCTATATAAATATATATACTTATATAATATAATAAAAAAAAAAATTACATTAATTATTAAAATGAATGCGCGTAGGTGTTCTTAGGTAAGCGGTAATGAATTGCCGACCCGTTGAGCCCTGTGATTTATAGCGAACGGCTGCCGGTTCGAGTCGGCAGACTACGTTCTCCCGTTGCCTGACTGTAAATCTGCTGTCAGGAAGGCATGGGATTTATGAAAGATATGCCTTCCGTGCTGAACTTGAAATATAATCGGAAGTAGAATTGGTACGGGAATCAGATTGTAATAGAGGACGTGTGGAGCATGCGGGAGAGGCGTTTTTTTCCTGCACGGATATCACCCAACATGCACAAATTTGATATTTGTTTTATGATTGGTATATTCCTATGAAATGTCTGGTATGTTGCACCGATGTGTCTTCAACCCTTCTGCTGTCAGGCTCCCGGCCACATCTATTCCTAATAGGGAGAGGGGAGGCGGAGCCACCCCATAAGATCTAAACATTTACCCGCCCGATTAAACAACATCAATGTAAGGCTCGATTTGGCTCACGCTGAACTCCGGGCTCAAAATAAGGAAATTTTACAGTTTTGAAACTCGTTTGCACGGTATGCAAAGTATACATCTTTATCTGTGTTTTAAACGTTCCATAACTCTTAACCCTGCTGTTGGATTTTCGGAAAACTGGCTCATATTGACAGATAATTGATGCAAAATTGACACATCTTTCAGTCACGTAAACGTTCAAAATTCGATGGCAGATTCAGGGTAAGAACTATATGACGAAGCATATATGTATTTTACCAGTTTTTTTTTGTTGCATAGATTATCAAACTTCAGATACTGTGCGACATATTCCATATTTAGGAAAATGTTATATTGCCAACACGTCATCAGAATGCAAAATGCATTTTCCTGCACATCACACATGCAGGAAAACAAAATAGTGTGGCAAGATTCATATTGGCAATGTCAAAACTGCAAATGCATATATCCCTCGATTTTTCATAGTTTCCGTAATGACCAACCATTTTCCACCTATGCCAAACTCGGGGGGGGACAAAACAATATTGTCACTTTGATCCGTCTATGGATGTTTTTTTTCTAATCGGCTTTGGATGCTTGTCAATAATAATGTATTAGGATTGGATCAGATAATTATTGAGGCTCCGGAGACGGACGTGGCTAGAAGAAAGGGCGCTATCACAAGCACCCATCCGGATGCTTGTCCCGTTCATTGCACTTAGTGCACTAAAATACACTTGCGCATGTATGAAACCCCTTCATTACAATACCTGGGCAAACCTCTAGTATCTTGTTATATCATCGATTTTGGGAACATAGTATGACTACTTTTTTCCTCCCGGCTGTCCTGCATGCAGTCTATTCACTTTAAAATCGTGTTATCCAGTGAAATTTGAAAACCCTAATTTTGAGTTACCGTTTCTGTCACACAAATCATTTGAAAACATAATATAACTTTCACCCGTTTCTATCACACAAATCATTTGAAAACATAATATAACTTTCACCCGTTTCTGTCACAAAAATCATTTGAAAACATAATATAACTTTCACCAGACATATCATTCATAACATTCAAACATTCTAACCGCTCTCAATATTGTTACGGACGACTTTGTTGTATGAAAAACGCACTGTACGCGTTAATACTCGTTTTGCGAATAGATCCTCCCTAAATGCCGAGCCATAGCTCCACTCCTAGTAAATACATTATCGCAAAAATTTCAAAGCTGTCAAATTACGTTTTAAAGAAGTCAGACAGCTTCAAAGGTCTATCGCGAACAGTTTTGGTGATATCCCCGAAACATGATGAGTAGGCACAACCCACACTCCTGACAGGAAGAAGGCTACGTTTCCGGATCCGGCAAAATGAAACGTCCCAGATGGACGAAACTCCGGCTTTACTGGCCCATTCCACCAACGTTGGCGTTGTTTTAGTATCGATGATTTCCAAAATGGAACAACTGTCAGCACAACCGATTGTATTTGCTACAAATCAAACTCGCCGAGCTGATCGCTAGCCAACTGATATGCCCGCCATACACCAGAACTTTGACGACCGTAGCTCATCGACACTGTATCCAGATTCAGCACTCGGTGTTTGGCTCAGGTCCCAAGCCAATACTTTGCTCCCATGAGCAGCGCTGGAACCGGCAGCTCGGCTGCAGGTATGTAAATGGGTCCCCGGGGAAGCAAATGCTATGCATGATGAAGAGTCAGGATTATTTCCCAGGCGGCACTGGGTCTCGGATAGATCGGTTTTGTATTCAGTAAAAATGGTAGCTGAGAAAAGCAGACGATAGACATGCATAAAAAACAGATATTTGCAGTGTTTTCTTTGTTCTTTCTTTCTCTTGTAAGCTGGCGATGAGTTTGAAAATCACACGGGCTTGGAACAGCGGAAGCTCATATTAATGAATGCAAAGTCAGTTTTTCACTTTCTGCCAATTTTCCTATTACCTATCGTTGGTAAGCCTAAATGAATATATGACATGACGATCTACGGTCCCTATATAAAGAAACACTTTGCAGGGCTCCAGTAACAAGTGCTGATCACGCTTAAGATAATCTATTTTTGCTGGGATTTTCTGCCAGTTAGTATACATGTTGCCGCGGTAGGAGGGGAGGGAGGGGATAGGGGATCTCTGGGGCCCAAACTATGGAAGAGTGAAGCTTATCCCATGCCTTGGGGCGCGGTAGTGGAGTAGTTAGCGTAGCTGGCTGCCACGCAGCCGACCCGGGTTCAAGGCCCGGCGGCTTCCCTGAACAAGGAACAAGCTGGCTCCCGAGAAACCCTTCCAACAGGGAAAGAGTTGGCGACGCCATATGGCCCTGGCAGTTGGTGCGTCGATAAGCCCGAAAAATTATTTATTGTCCCATGCCTTAAATTGAAATACGAAGAAGCGGAATGTTCGGTCAAATGTTTCCAAACCTGTGAGCTTCGCTCTACTTATGAGCTGCCTATGGCCACATCTTCATATGCCTCATCCAACCATCAATAAGTCAAATGCTTGGGGTTTCAAACATTCGCCATGTTAAACTGAGTCGTTGCCGCAAAGATCCTTCTCATCCTACGGTGCTTAACAGTCCAGGATAGGAGGTTTTAGAACCCCATTTCTAGCCCTCATCATGGGCTTTCGGGCAACAACCCCATGAGGGTTATCATTATGATTAAGTTTCCGGGGCTCCCTAACCTCCAAGATCGGATGACGTGGTATTAGCGGATGGGAACGATTCTTATGGCGCCGTCTGGTACATCGACATACCATCAGAGCTCACCATCCAGCCATCAGCACAAACAACTCATCGTTAAATTATAAATTTGTAACATCGCCCTCTCACTTTTCTCATACGTGGGCTATTTCCAACGAACAAAAAGTAGCAGACATCCATCACGTTCCCCCCGGTGTTCCAGAGGCAGTGAATCTGCTCTTCTTCCTCTTGTTTGGACGCAGAGTAGGGGCGAGAGCGCTGCCGGCGCGCCCTTCCTGCTTGTTTACGTCTGGATAATAAACATGGCTGCGATACACACCAGCTCGCCGCCTGCGGGCCTGTTTTCAGAGCCGTTAGTGCGCCCGGGCTGCCTGCTCGGATGACTGCTCTATCCGCCTTCATCTACTGCCGAGCTGGCGAACCAGTTCGTTTTCACATTCATTCTCGCTTAAATTCATTCAGATTCATTCTCGTTCTCGGTTCTCAGACTCAATTTGTAAACGCGTGATAAATGCAACGCGTGATATGCTCGCGATATGCTATTTCAGGGGTTCTCGCTGAGATTTATAATCTGCGGTGGATATCCAGCACTACCGCCGGATTCAAGCCTGGTTAATTTTGACCGCTGGCACAAAACTTCCATCTGCCACGTTTCAAGTACCAGCGAGCGTTTCACACGCTCATTGTTCCGGAACACCGGCCAATCACGGCATTATGCGAGCAAGGGCCGCGTTCGGCACCGAATCTCGACCGCGGCGATCAATCTGACGCCGGCCGAACGCTCCCCGCCCCGCCGCCGCGACCACTCCAACCGGTTACAGACGAGGTAATCCGGCCAGCTCCTATGGAGGGGATTTTGTTTATGAATGAGCTGCTGGCTGTCGCTGTCGATGCTCCAGCCGTTGACTTGGACAAATGTGTAAAATTATTTGACGTAATAACGACGAATTTTGGGCAGACAACGGCGGAGAGGCTGGTTGCGGCGGCTGTCTATTTGCAAACGCTTTGGCCACCGCAGCACCATTCAGAGCTGAGAGCAGGCTTCCCGAGACAATGCGCTGAATTGGACTCGCAGTGGCTTAAGTGTTGCTCAACATCACTAGCTGAAACTATCCGAACTTCGCGTCGTGATATGTCTGTTGCCTTTGATAGAATGTTGTGTTCTGATTGCATATATTGTCCTGGCATAATGCGCACAGCAGGACCGTGACGGGAAGCGTAGTTCCGCCGACACAATCAGCGTGAAGCTTCCTCCCACGCAAGATACAAAACAAAAGGGACGTCTGCGAAATTCTGGCATTCGCAGGAGACAAGAATGGTTACATACAAGGTATTGAACAAAAAATTCAATATCCACTTTCACATTGCGGTATTACCCAACCCACGAACAAAATGTTTAACCAGCTAGGTTTTCTGTTCGAAGAGAAAAATATCCTTCAAAGCGTTTAGATTGCTTACATTGGAGAAACCATCAGCTCCCAAATGGCGGTGCTGAACCGTGACCTACTACCGAGGCCAGCACGCCCCGGCTCGCCGAAGGTAATATGAGAGAGCCCTGTGTCTCAGCACCGGATGCAGAGAAATGCTGAGCGCGCGACTGAGGAACTTCTTAAAAAGGTGCTCAGGAGCGCTCTATGCGATGCGTGACATTTGTCATGGTTGTTATAGAGCAGCATAGTTAAATTGCCGTAAAATGATGATTATTTTTAAAGCTGGCCCAGGATATAATTTGGACGCTTGTCTAGTACCGTTTCTTCTAAATAACTCAAATAAAGTGATTTTGAGCATCGACACGATACATCACCTGCTCATTTGAGCCCCATTAGAACAATGTGCACATTTCTGCCACAAAAATACCCTTCTGAATAATAGGGCACCTCGTACAACACTGGAGAGCTGGTGCTACGTCAAAGTCGATTACATGCCGACGGCCCCGCGGGGATGACCGCCCACTATTAGGTGCGATTGTGGTGGGCACGTGGCCTCCCAGGGACAGCATATCACCGCCGGCGGGCGCGGTCAACAGCACGATAGCGGCTGTAATGGGCTGGCCATGAATGGCCGCCTCCGACGGCGCGTGCGATATGGAACCGCACTCTGTGAGGAGCACGCCGGGAAATGGCCAACAAGCATTTGCCAGAAAGACAGGATGCTGGAAAGGGAGGGACAGAAACGGTAATGGTCGCTTTTTGTTAGAGATGACTCATGAAGGGTTGTTTATTCAAGCAATAGTATTCATTATGATTCTATTGGTTTGCAAATTACCTCGTCGTTATAATACTCTCATGCGCTCAACCTTGAGTTTTTATGAGCATACAGAACGTGAGGACCAGATGCAAAAGAAAGAGTGATAGAAATAAGAAAATAGAAAACAGTCACTTACCATGACATAACACTAATCACTTTTATCGAGATCACTTTTTACCCCGCGAATGGCAGCTAAATGATTAATAGTTTACACGTTTATTATGTTCTAAATGATTATATCTATAACTAATTCAGAGCGAATAAAAATGTTTCTGCCACGATCTTACTGGATGCTGGCGACATTTTTCGCCGAGCTTGGAGAAAAGCGTCACAACATATCCGTCGCCCACATTTAGCAGCCCCCATTCGATTATTACCTATAAGTTTAAACATTTCTGTGGTAATAAAAGCCGTTTAATATTCCATCCCAAGCCCTCACTTGATCTTCCTCCTGACTTTTAGCTGACTTGTTCATTTGTATTTATATATCAGGCGTTGTACAGCGCAACTCTCACAAAGTGACGAGCGCCGCTGATGAAGCGTGCGTGCGGAGCGTGCCTTCAGTGAGCGTGCGTGCGGAGCGTACTCTCAGTGAGCGGCGTCTGACTTCCAGTGGGACAGCACTGAACTTGGGAACCTTAGCGCTGGTCTGGCCGCAGCAGCCGCCGAACCAGCTGTTCGGTGGAGCAGTGAACTTCGAGTAAAACTCCACCAACTCAGCTACACTTGACGGTGAACAAGGTGTAACTTAGATGCAAGCTGGGCTCAGATGCACCACACTGACATTGAAGTAAAGACTGACTTCCTTGTTAGATAATGTATGTACAGAAACAATGACACACTGATAACAAATAGGTTACCCTTGTTTTATGTCACACAGTTTTTCGCCAAGTTTACACGTTTATTATTTTGCTTCATGGTGCTGTCGTAATCTGGTCATTGACCCTCTCCTCTTCCCTACAGGATTGCATAATCCATGAATGGCCCAAGGCCATCCATTCCAAAGAGACTTGAACTCAAACCATTGCAACACGGGATGGCACGTGACCATGCTAAATCAAACACCACTGCATGTCCTGAGGCGTCGGAAGGCTCTGCAACTTCTACAGCACACCATTCTTCCGCATTGCTGGAGACAATCCTGATCTCGGCATCCTACTCAGCAGCCCGCGGGGGGCGATGACCAGCTCGCACGTTTCACCTGGCAGCTTCACTCATCACCTGTTTCCGCAAGACCTCTGGGAATCCTCTGCGCCACACAGACACATCAAGTGAGGCAACTAGGCCTGCTGGCAAGTCAGTCCGTTGTGGTGAGAACACTCCGCAGGCGCCTGTCTGCTGCAGACGATGCTGGCGCGTTTGTCGCCATCTCGGCGCACCGTCCGCGGCGCGCCAGATGAGGTGTGAAGCCGCCGCAGAGAGATATTGCAGACCCCCACTGCTATTCTTAATCAGTGCGAGCGACGTGGGAGGTCCACCACGCCAGCAGTAAATCAGATGCCGCGCGTGCAGTGACAAAATGTACAACAGAGGGGATGTCGATTTGAAAACTCTCAAGTTTCAATGCGCATCATCATCTTACGAATCCAGTTTACCGAGTGTTGCTGCGCCGTGTTCAACGGTATCTGCAAAAATGCATAATTTTGTTAATGCGAAATGTCATGTAATAAACGCAATCTGGTTCAACAGCAACAAAAATGAATATGCAGAAAACAACGCCGCGCTTAGCCGATTTGTATCTTAGTATGAGAATTCGTTCAACTCCACACTATCGGCAACATGGCTCAACTCAACGGCACGGAAACTGATCCTGATCTATAGAATGGAAGCTAATTAGATTCCACAACATCGATTGATCTCGATATTTAGGACTGAAACTCATTCCACAGGATAGCAACAGTGACCATGGACAAGGGCACACTAGGGGTTGCTGAAAATCAAGATGACAGCAGAGGCCAATAAATACATCCCTCGTCATGATACATGCCATTTTCTTTAATTTGGAATAATACGTTCTGAATAATGTGGAGAAAATATGACGGCATTATATTATCGAGCACATTGCCATCGCGGATGCTATCCCCATACTACCGATTTAGGGCTGGTGTGAGACGCACTTCTAATTTCCCTCCGAAGCGTACGTCCATCATTGTTCTATTATTGCAAGTGCGAAAACGTCTAAATGAATTCGTAACCCAGATCTGATCAATCTCGACCAAGTCTGCATAGAACAGGGACATTCCAGGCAGGCAGAGCTCTCAGCAGCTAACGCCTTTTTAGGAGTCATACTACAAGTTCAAATGATTTAAAAAAAATTGTGAACAACAGCTTCTCTTTTCCAGTGTTCTTTGACGCAGCATTACACCAATTGTAAATGCCTATGTTGTACCCTGATCGCCTCAAAAGCTCTCGATGTTTCGAAATATCTCAATGTTTCCCAACCTCTTCCAAAGAACGGAAGGTTAATTTCCAACTCCCCAAAGCTGGCTGTCCCTGGGCGCAGACTTAGACCAAAACCGTACAATACGTGGTTTCCGGCACATCTGGCCCGATCTTAGGATGCTAATCACGTTTAGACAGAAAGCGCCGTTGGCCTGTTGAGCTCATTAGCTAGTGCACAATTTCAACCCACATCCCAAAACAGTCACCGTCGAGTCAGCAGATTTCACTATCAACACATTTAACGTCTGAGGTCTCGTTAGTAGCATTTAGCAACGCGACTCAGTAATTTTACACGCTCTCTCTCTCTCTCTCTCTCCCGCCCGCCCTCCCTCTCCCCCCTCTCTCTCTCTCTCTCCCTCCCCCCTCTCTCTCTCTCTCCCGCCCGCCCTCCCCCCCCCCCTCTCTCTCCTCCTCCCTCCCTCCCTCCCTCTCTCTCTCTCTCCCTCTCTCTCTCTGTCTGTGCTGATTTTTCGATCGTGAACCATATTTCCCACTTGAGATATATAATTCCCCAAAACCCACACCAATGCCCGGGACTTGACCTCGCGCCTCTCATGGTCAGTCGGCTGGAGTTGAAGCCAGGGACGCGGCTTGCCTCGGGGCACGATGACGTCACGTTTGACGGCGACGACGCGTGCTCTCGCCGTCGCACGGCGTATACACAGAGCCGCTCCTCATCGGTCATTGTCGGCGGCGGTCACGCGCTGGATCGCCGGCACGGGGCACCCCTCACGCACACCATCACGGCGGCGGCCAACGCGTGCGGCAATCACACGACACGCCCGCATGACATGACAAGCCACGAGAAAATCGTATGCCGTCGCACCCCAGCAGAGCCGCCCTCCCCGGAGCTTAGGGCGGAGTGAGCATGTCTGAGATAAATAGAGGTCTTGGGGAGCTGATGGTAAGGTTATACGTAATCGTGCAAGTTTCCCCGCAATGCAGTTTTCAATGATAGTTTTCTAACTTAGCCACGTTTTTTGAGTTAAAGTGCTCTGGTGGACCTGGTATTTAACACGCGCATTGACGGGGTCTGAGCCACCTTCGCATTGACGGGGAGGGGGGGCGGGTAACTGCCCCCCTAAGATCTCGAGAACCACGCCAGGTAGCGAAAAATGGTAAAGGGTGTTAGGCAGCCCATGCACTTTTCCACTGAAAATATTTGGGCAATTGTTTTGTCAGGTCACATTTAAGGTTACCAGAGGTCAAAACCTGCCGTGATAGGGATAACATGTAAATGAAGCTTTTCGGTCCTTACATCTGAACAAGTAAATATAGAGCAAAACGATTTGAACTATATGAATCCTCGCAGCAAGCCGAATCGAATGATATATAATATGACCTATATGATGCTAGGTCAAATCAAAGATTTGACCTGACCTGAGGTTAGTTCAAAGTCAAATTATATAAAATGCATATCATTAGGACCCCAAAGACGAGGCAAATCTAATGCAGTTAAAATAAATACTCTATCGCCATCCGTTACTAAGTTATTCACTTAAAACCATTTTCCCCATCGATTTCCAATGGAGAGGTCATGGCTTGCACCTGGCATTAGGACATCGATATCAAAAATACCCGAACATATTTTAGAGAACTCGGTGAGCCCATTATGTGATATGAGTTTCAATCGGATAAGTTCACCCTGTTCCGACTCATGCCATCTTAAAAGTTTTTGAAATCAGGTCACGTGACATGTGCTGGTGACCTGACCTGAGATGACCTGAACTTAAAATGTTCACAGAAGTTGTAAAAATGATGAGAGAAAAGGTATGACAAGTACGGCGGCGCTACGCGCCGCCGTTTTTATGCTATTTCCTAAAAACCCGAGGGGGCGAGTACCCGCCCCCATCAATGCGCGTGTTAAATTTTGGTAGTCAACCGAGGCCGAACCTTGGTGAGCAGGACGAGCTTATCTGAATATTGACTGACAGCAGTGCTTGAAACATTGAATTGTTTCCAGTTGATTGGTATTGCGGGGAGTGGGGGCGAGTATTTACCCTTATAACGAATTTTTGACACTTAAGCATGGGGTATTTTAGGCACGTCCACTCGGTTGTATAAGTACCTTCATTCATACAAGCGTTGAATTATAACTTAATCTAATAATAATAATAATAATTTGATTGCTATGAATATCCGATGCCAATGATAACACTAAAGGCAGAAGGGCTAGCACGACGGGGTTCGGGCCCTTTCCCTGAAATATTCTGGTTCGATGAATGCGCTGAGTAGCGACCGTTACAATAGTTCCCGCGCTGACGAACGAGACTGCCCTGGTGATAGCAGCGCTCCCGACGTCTAGCGTCATCAGGAGCATGACAGATTGATAAGCAGAATTACAGAAGAGACCACTCATACAAGTTGGCTGTGTCAAGCAGGGCATGAATAATACATGGACCATGCAAATTGGACACTAATTGTAAGCACAAAATGCCAACATCCGTACAGGCGCAGCGACGCATTTGTCGTCTCATTTTAAAATCGACGACTTAGACCACAGAAGTGTTGTATATATTGTATATATTGTACTATTGTAATATAAAGCACCCTGATGAAAGTGAAACTATACCAGAGACGCTCCATGTGTCCCGTATAGTTGTCACTGCAGGAGCAGGGGCGTTGCCTTCGGTTTTATTGTGGAGGGAGGAGAGATAAACCGGACTCCTACCTGAACACGATGGGGATCGCACAACACTGGAAGAGACACAAAGTAAAATTTAATGACTGTCCAGTGTCTAGAAAGTTATGTCAAGGTAATTCACTCCAAATATATTTGGGAACGTTTGACTGGGTTTGCAGTAAGTCGGAGATAAGGCTGATATAATCGGCTGGGTACTGGGACTTTTTGGGGGACGCACCCAGCCGCCTCCCCCTCCACAGCTTTCCACGCCTATGGGCAGAAGTCATCAACAATGATCTATGGGAAATGCTACTGGATGTATTCACCATTCGTGAAGAGTGATGGGATAGGACCAAGCTTGAATAAAGCTGAGATGATAGTGCAACCATGCAGCTTCCAGTCGCTTGGACGGCCCTCGCGGAAAGTGGGACCCGTTCAGCAGCGTCCTCACCATAAATAAAAGGAGGATGGAGCTCCCCGCACTCTCTTAGGAGTAGACAAATCGGTGCTGTAAACTTATGTCTATTGGGTTTGTAACTTATCTGACCTTCCACTCGCGCTCCTGAAAACGTATCCAGTTATGGTTAAATGGAATATGGCACCATGCTGTAGTTGAAGGTTGTAGTGGGCTTAAGAGCAATCTTAATATAAAATATTGGATATGACCTTATTTCTGCTGAAAAAATGGCTCATAAGTCTAATAATTAGTTGTATTAGATTTCCCTCTGTTAGACACAAAATGTTTCCAAATCACGTGGCGGCAAATTAGCGTAGGATCTGGTGATTTGTTGTGCCAATTTGAACTTGTTTTATTTGCACGAAAATATGAACATGAATGTTTAATTAAAGGGGGCTTCTACTGAGAAACAACGTTACGCTTACTGATTTCGACTATTTTTCTTGGTATATAAAAATATATTTAACGTTTCATACTACAAATTGAAAACGTTTTACGCATTTATGGTCCCCAGTACAGAATCCAAATTTAGCACATAGATTTTAGAAGGGTCTAAGCAAGACATATTTGTCAACGCAGCGGGCCTGAGCATTACGTCACGGTCCTAATTCAACTCATAGCGCGATACCATCGGGCAAGAAGGGAGCCGGTAAGTTGTGAAGTTTTGCCTTTTTTTCTCCGCGAATGGTAAGTTCCGGGACAAATGAAATATTGATCAAGTGGTTTCTTGGCATGCTCTATCACACAACTATTTAAATTAAAATCGAAATATGAAGTTGCCACATTCACTTGAAACTTGCTAAAATATACTGAGGCGATTGCTCCAATGCCAGACAATTCATCAAATTAGTACCCTATTTTTGTTTCCATTTCTCCCAGGGTTTGATTTAATGTGGTCAACATTTTTTGGAATCACCGAACTACTTTTTTAGAATTCCCGTAAAATTTAGTGTCTCGTATTTTAATTTCTCTAGAAGTGCAAACAGGATTTGAAAGGGTGGATTCCGACCCCTAGCCCCGCGCCGGCCATAGCAACCACGAACGACGCGCCGCGCGGCCAACGGCTCATAAGGGAAGGGGGAAGTTTGTGATCAGAAAGTTGAAAATAAAAGGGCTGTTTTTCGTCAGAAGGTGAGATGTGAGAGAAACAAACCATGAAATCAGGGGTTTGCTGGTATACCCTCTGCGACTGATGCTTGAGTTCACTACCCAAGAAAGGTTTCTAAGTTCTTATTTCATTCCCTTTGAAAACATGAATCAAACAAAAAAATGGAGAGAAAGGTGTCGGCACCTCAAATCTGCATGTTTTAAGGCCTTTGGGCACCCAACTCGGCTCGGGCCGTGCAGCGTCGCCGCTGATTTTTTACGGGGTCGCGACCTCCACCCTGGCGATGGCAGTAACGGTGAATGGGATCTACAGCTGTCCTTGAGAACACCATCGATGCAGCTAACCAGTGGCAGAGCCAGAATTCCATTTCCAGGGGAGAGCTAGGGCACTTGACCCTCCCCGCCATAGCCTCGGAACACCTCCAGCTGTGCAGTTACTATACGTAGTCTTCTTACTTTTCGGGGGGGCCTTGAACCTCCTTGTCTTCGCCACTGAAGTTCACTAACATTAAAAGTGGGGACATTTTCGTTATTCCACACATATAGAACAAGTAAAAAACCCAAAACCTGGTTTGAATTAAACAATTTGGGTGGACGTACCTCTTTGGATCACCAGTTAGGGAGGGGGCATGTATGATCCAACCCTCCACCTCCCGCTTTCGACGCTCATAGGCCAGCGTATTCGTTACTGATACGAGAGTACAACACATGCATGATATAAAAAGTATACGCAGCCTTGCACACGCTTGCGATGGTCTTCCGAAGAAAAATAGAACGGTCAATATGTTCATATCTGTGCAATATTTGGCTGGGTGCAGTCAATATGAATTTTCCTCAGGAGCAGGCATGCTCGTACGATCTAAACAAACCAGAATTGTTTTCCTGGGAAGAAATATTGCTGCTAGATTGGATGGCCGTTATGCAGCTCTGACTACATTTTTGTTCTTCTCACGACCACCCAGCAGACTCAGCCAAAGACCAATGGGCGGCATCCACCACCAAGATTAAGAAAAAACAAGGATTTGTCCACTCGGTAAAAAATAAAATCAGAGCCTTCGACCGTCTATTGCTAAGCTTCATCGGGATTATAATAATAGGAGTATTATATTCAATTTGATCGATTAAGAAATATTGTGTGAATAGCAGCCTTTCTTAATCGACATTATCAGCCATATGACACTATCACAAATGAAACACTGACGAAAGCTAGTCATAAGTGGGTGAAATTTACAATTTCACGCTCTTCGCTAGTAAAGATAAGTCCTTGTTTTTCTTTATCACAAATATCCACTCATGTACTGTCGCGCCACCAAGATGTTATACATCCGTCCCTGACCATGGGATGAGCGGTGAACATCTCCCTAGGAGATGTTCACGTAGGAGGAGCCTCGTTAGTTATAATGTGCCGAGAGTGATAGTTGCCGAACAGAATATTAGCTCCAGCACGTCCGCACACTTAACTGCAAGTGCTATTTCAAATCTTCACCTCAGAAAGGATGAGAGCTAATCGCAGTACCTCCTTCTCGATACTCGACCAACCATAAAATAAATGTATCGCACTTCATTCAACACGATCTTAAGACATGGCCTGAGCAGCTTACGGAGTCGTCGCAGTCTCTCTAAGCCAGCGGCGTGCCCTTTCTAAGCGTCACACTGCGGCTCCAAATGTTCCGATGTAACCCAGTGTCGGCCCATTTGAAGGCAACACTTCGAACAGTGCGACACTGGTGAAAAAGCTGATCACAACGCGCACTCAGGCTAATGCACCGGTCCCAGTGCCATGGCACGAACGGTCCGGGCCACTCAGAGCCGAGTGGCACACGTGGAAACAGCGCCCAGCAGAGTGCTCAAATACCCGCTCTCGATCACTTGTGGGCCCAGGCCAAATCCACCCTGAACTGCACTGACGACGGCTCCTGCTGCTAAGCGCATAATTTAGACCATTCTCCTGCGAGCACTTGTTCGGATCCGGCCCAGCTAAAGACGCGTTCCTCTTAAAGGCTGTGCACGTGAGACCCTGGTGAATATTTGAAACTGTACAAGGCGTTATGCCGCCAAATAAATGCGATATATTTTCCAAACCAACATGTCTTCTCCAGATGTGATAAAAGGTTATATTTTGCACCTCGAACCCGGCGACAACAGCGCAAATGGTATTCTCGTGTTATTGAGATCGAGTAACCCAGTCTTTTATATTGCCTCTGATCTCAAAAGCTGTTAGAAGCATACCGTCGCTTTTGAATTGCACCGTGGAAAATCATCGGACACCGAACCTGTAAAAGTATCTATAGTACGGCGAAAGCTTACCTATATCTTCCAATCAAACGTGTTCTTAGAGGCGATTCGAGTACGAATGAAATCGCTGATTCTTATTCCAAGCTTGCACCAATTCAAACCAGTTAAAAACGTGTTCCAGGTGATTTGACAAACGGATATAGTATTTGTTGTTCATAGACATTCTTAATAGAATAATCGACCAAAAATATTTCGCGTATCTTTTTTCAAATGAAGTACCGTACTTGGTTTAAAAAGAGTGTTCCATATTTGCTTGGGATTTTAAACTAGAATATCAGCTCAAAAGTGGGCGGAGGGGGATGCGTTCACTCTATTGGCGAATCAGGGGAGGGGGACAAGTCCACTCTACTCACAAATCAGGGGGATGTTCCCCTAAAAAATTGAGCCTCGGCCTAATTTTTTGCATCCTCTCCCTGTTACCTGCGTGAATTTACATAAAAGTGTTGGTGAAGTGCATTGTCATTAGAGTTTCATCTGCCACCAAAATTGTCAGAATTTGCTTCCCACTCGTTCTCCGGTCATCACCAGTCCGTGCCCCCCCCGGTAAAGGATTCAGTGGCGACACCCTCGATTGTGCTATACTGATTACACTGCAGCCCCCTGATTTTTGTCTCTATATTGTATAGTCTAAACCCCTGAAAAGCTTTAGCTTATACTAGTAAACATCGGATATAAAATGCAAAACATCGACTGCAAAACATCGCTGCTAGATTATCAGTTTTGCACCACATTCGGATGCTCCATGAGCGAGACAATGTTTAGGCTCAGATAAAACCTTGCAATTCACAAAAAATGAAAATTATGTTTGATGGCGTCAGAAATTGTAAGTAAAAAAACAATATTTTTTTTAACGCCAAAAGCCAGTAAAAATGTGGATACTTTGTTTCCGATTTTATGCTAGCCATTTGCAGTACTTTTTGAAACTTAAGTTAATTGCAGCGCTTCCTTTGCTTCCTCAAAAGACAAACCAACTACGCAGCGCACAACAATAACTATATCATAAACAGATCACCAAGGATATTTCCAGACACGGAGGAGGCCTTGCTGTTCCAGGGAGTTTCACCAAGATGGCACTTCCGTTACGCGGATGATCCCGTACAAACCTCTGCAGAAAAGTGCAGCCGCTGGGAGAGCGCCGATGTGATTTGCGGGTATTGGATAATATTGGGCCGACGAATTTCTGCTGACTGCGTAATGAAACCAGACGAGCTCTATTTCGAATGGCAGACTGTTTCTTCGAATTAATATCTCAGTTATAGACATCACGTAGCTCAGATTTAGCTGTTTTGGGCAGCATCACGTTATTCGGAAGTCATCTTTTGCACACTAATATTTCATTTGACATGAAAGCACTCGATAATGGCATGCCATGCTTGCATGTATGAATTTGCTGTTCTGTGTACAGCTTATATCATTGTCCCGCATCACCTTTTCCGGCCACGTCATTACAATTTTCAACGAACTTAATTGTAAGTTCTCGGAAAGCCTGCTGAAGGAAGGGTGTCATCAGCAGCATCAAGTCTCCTGGGAGTGACCTAAGACCCTAAAAAGATGATAAAGCAGTAAGACTGTAAAATACTAGAATACCTAAAACCCACCCGGAAAACCACCTTTTAGAAAAACCAAAACACAAAAGTCAAAATATAAAAGAGACCGAAACAGCTATAATGCTCAAAACCTCTTGTAAAAAAGCTTAAAATACCCCAAACGGGTAAGACAAGGCAAAAAGCCCACGACCGAAGCGTTGCGTTTACCTTTCCCTCCGCTTTGACATCTGTTCACTCTTGCTTTGTCTTACTTTTTTGGATGTTTTAGGTTTTTAGAAGCGGTTTTACGCACGTTTTTTCTCTGGTCGGTGGTTTTTTCAGGTGGATTCTAGGTGTTTTAGTTATTTTACTGTCTTTTGCTTTATCATCTTGTCAGGGTCTTGTCAGAGTCACTCCCACGAGACTTAATGAACTTAATTGTATTGAACCAGAAGTTGTCAACGCTTTTACACCTATTCATTGATCTACTTATTCCAACATTTATGCTCGCAATCATTGTGAAAAAACTGTACCTTAAAATGATCAACTCTACCCGCTATGAATTTGGGTTGTTTAAAGAACAAGAAAAAACTATATTTATGGTACAATATATTTTTACCTAGTTCATATTTAGGGGAAACATGCTAATGGATAAAGATACCCGGAAACAAATACATAACGAAAAATATTCCACTGTGATTTCAGCTAATGGTATTGAAACAAATTAGTCAGAAATATAGCCTCTGTCATCTCTTGTGATTTAATGTTCCAGCTTCAAATGAACATGTCACCACAGACCCTACGTTATGGATTTCGACCACAAGGCCAGTTTGTTGACCATGAAGTAAGGACGCCTGCTCGAGCATGTGGTATATTAAAGCATGGACACCGTTTGTCCTGAGGTATAGACTCAGGGTTTCGATGTCCAATATTTTGAGTGCATAGCATTGCCCAAACATGAATCAGTGTTCACTCAAATATCATTTTTGGCTTGATGTTTCCCATGTTTTCGGGTCCGGTGTCTGCATGCGTATTTTCAACAGTCACTCTGCCCTTATAAAAACATTAATTTATACCACAATTAATCAGGGATGTCACCACTGTGGGGCCAGGCAGCGTGCCGGCTCCTAGTTTTCATGCACAATCGCGTTTTAGTCATATTCGTGTAACAATTTGCTTTACTTGACAATCACATCCATTAAACGGAATGTGGCTCCTTTGTGCAATTCCAGGCTTTGGTGGTTTATGGGGCACTCTATATTAAAAATAATAGGTCTGGCATTACTTCCGCTGAAAATGGCATAGAGCCTATTTTGTTATTCCTCTATTAGCAATAAAGAGTCTCACAATAGCCTTACGTCAAATCGGCGTATGAACTGGCAATGCTTTGTGCCAGATTGAACCTGTTTTGATTTGGGCCAGAATTGAAAACGAATACAAATGAATCGTTGTTCGCTAAAAGAGGCTAACATCTGGAAGAAAAGTGACAGTCGTCAAATCTTTGTATTTTTTATGTTAACACACCTTTTACGTTTCAACCTAGTCAATTAGATAATACTAGTCCTAACCTAAGTAATGCATAATACGCATTTATAGTCGACAGTACGTAAGTTATGTTTGGCATGTGGTCCTTAAAGATGGATGTCCAAGCAAGATAAACTTGCATGCACATTGCACAGCACGTGCAGTGGGACTTGGGCATATCGTCACTTTCCTAAGACCACCACATAGCATGTTAACACAACCGGGGAGGGCGGGGTCGGTAGGGGGTTAATTTTTACCTCTTTGCTTCCCGAACGGTAAGTTCTAGGACAGATGAGGTGTGGATCAAGTGGTTCGTCCACATGCTTTTTCACAGAACTATCTCAGTTGAAATCCCATTTTGAAATGCCACATGCCCTGAAATAAGCGTGACCGAGATTATTGCTGTTCTAGAAATATTCCTGGGATTCCATATGATCTCTGGTAAAGTCTCAGAAGAAGAACAAGCATGCACACAGAATCTACCCCCCGGATAAATATGTCACACAAAAAATTCAACCAAAAGGCATGAGCCGATTTCAATTATCCCGCAATCAACAATCTGATGCGAGACCGATTTCGTAACGTTCACGCCTATTTAGGAGTGAAGTAATCTGGACGAAGGTGAGCCCGGGCGACTGGGGCAGAGCGGAAGCGCCAGCGGATGCCAGCTGGATGGCGACGCCAGGCGCACCGCATCAACAGCCGCAGACGCGGCGGCTCATTTCCGGAGACACCTTCCTGGGTGGCGGGCACTTCACTTAGACAGACGCAGCAAAGGTGTCAAGGTGTGCCGGAAAGAACGGAGGAGAACTTGGCGCACCCTCTGAAGTTCATAAGATGTAACTATTACTCCTTGCGAAATCAGTCATTGATGATGACATACTTCCGATTTTTTTAATTTCACTTCCAAGGAAAGATTGAAGGCAGCTTCTTTTGCCAGGGTGGATATTCTCTGTGGTATTGGTTGCTAGCAGGGGCACCTCCAGGGAATTTTTTCAGGGGGGACGGACCCGGGCTCTTGCTGACCGGGGAGCCGAATTTTGTAGATATTCGGTATCTGACAGCATTAATGACGATGAACCATTTTTTTGGGGGGACACCTCCTGGTTGGCAAACAGGGGGCCCGCCCCCTGTCCCGCGGCTTTCGGCGCCCATGGTTGCTAGGCCGTCTTTTAGTTTGAAGTCAGGACTGTAGCGTTGTTTTCTGCATTTGATATTAAGTAGCCTCAGTAAAATATACCCCAAGTCTGATGTAGTTTCATCCGCAGTTAATTTTTTTAGCATCAAGGTTCTAATGTATGTCGACCTTTTTGAAGTGTTCAAAACACAATTTGGCGCTGATTCAGCTGACATGACAATGTTAAAGAGGGAGGCGCATACAGCAAGCAGATGTGAGCAGGGGTCACAGGTGGATGCGGGGTACGGACAAGGGCACATTTAGTCAAGAAGTCGAAGCGCCCTAAGAAACCCAGGGTTCCACGTTCAGATCGGTAAGAGGCGGGTGTTGGTCTTAGGGTGCCCCGAGTGCTGGTTCCACGGAGACCTCCTCCCCCAATGGCTGGTCTCTAAGGCCTTAAGTGTTGATCTCAGGGCTCCCGGAGAGTTGGTAAATTCCGCGTTGGTCTCAGGGGTGCCCCGATTCTTTGCCTCTGGAACATTCAGAATGTTGGCCTCAGGGACTATCCAGTGTTAGTATCAGGGACTCCCGAAAGTGGATCTCGGAAGAGCCTCGAATACCATATGGTTTCGCCCCTTCCTGCGCCCCCCATCGATTCTTGGCGCCCCCTGAAATGAGCAAAGTGTCTTGCAACTAAACAAAGACGGTCTGTTTAAAAATGAAGTCAATGCGGATATTCGTACAGCCCCGAAACATTATATTGAAAACTCAGCAATTGATTGGTGCAAAAACGATGTATTGGGTTTCTAGCATTGCATTCCAGAGCTGCACAAACCTCCATTCGGATGATATTTTACAAGAATTAGCAGTAAAATTCACCCAAAGCACAACCGATTCAATGCTGGATGCCGGATGGTCGGTTTCCACTAGCTTCACCGCCTCCTACAACTGCAAAAATCGGCCAACCTTATCGCTGTGTCTAACTACGCTTCAGGTATTAATCAGAGGTTGGGTCTTATCGACGCACCAACTGCCAGGGTCATATAGCGTCGCCGACTCTTTCCCTGTTGGAAGGGTTTCTCGGGAGCCAGCTCGCTCCTTGTTAAGGGAAGCCGCCGGGCCTTGAACCCGGGTCAGCACACTTCAGGTACTGAAGACAGGTTCGGGCTTAATTCAGTGTTTTGTCATGCATTGAATCACATGGCCCATAATGGTTATTCGATATATCGTATTTTGGCAATATGCACGATATTCAGCTATGTCTGCAATCCCAAGAGGCAAAAATGTAAAATGACACTTCAGAAAAGTTTTAGGTATGGTAGTAATATATAACTGAGAGTAGTGTCGAATAAGGAATAATTATACAATTGAACACAAGCGTACCCCGAATATCAATTAGGGTAGTTATTTTGAATTCCCAAGAACCTAATACGTTCGATGCGAATGCAAGCAAATAGTTAAAGTGCAGCTGGAAAGCTGCAACGTGCAAGTAAGCTCACCCTGTGTGATATGCACAAAGAGGAAAAAATAAATCAGCGGCTGATCGGGTTCAGGAAAGTGTTTACAGTTTCTACATAGTGCCTATGTGTATTCCTTTTCCTCCCGCTTTTGTTATCCAAACCTTCCTGTAGATTGTTTTTAGATTAAAAGCTTATCTCATTGAAGCGTGCGAAACTTCTATAACGCACAGAGCTTACGAAGTTTAAACACACTCCGCCAGACCCAGTCGAGAGTCGGTTCTATTTGCTCAGCGTACAAGTTTAAATGGAAAACAAACAAGTTTTCATCGAAGAAGAATTCAGCACTGCTCAAATGGACATCACGCAGGAAAGTATTCGATGGAGACTTCATTGCTCAAATATTTGTTTACTACGTTTATTCTGCATAGTTATGGCCATAAGTGAATAGATTCTACCCCGAAATGAACCTCACATTTGGCCACACAATTTGTGAATACTTCTACTCTCTTCTCCATGTTCCATTCAGTTTGGGTCTTTCTCTCTCTGCTCTGTAGTGCTCCAACAACCAGCTGCTTTGAAAGCCAGCACAACGCGGCTTGATCTCTGATTTGTCAGCCAAGCCAATCCAATAAAACCCTGCCGCACCACGCTGTGTTGACGTCGACAAATTAGTTCCCGCACAGACTGCTTTCGAAGGCAGAGAGAAGCGTATTACCAGCACAACAGCTTGTCCTTTGAAGGCGGGCAGGAGTACAGAATCTGAAGTACTGAGCTACCGCAAGGGCCTGAACTGAAATTATTCTAAAACATCACTGAACGCTGAGTAGCACAGAACAACGAGGCGGAAAATGGGAAATAACGCCATAATAAGCCATGAATAACAATCGTAATAAGCCACAGAGCTCCAAACAAATCGCAAGCAATGGCACGGAGAATAGTCAACAATATTTTCCCGGAAAATGTATGGTTTCAACAGATTTAAAGGCTAATCTTGCGATCATATTTCACTAAGTTTTGACAATGGATTCTGCGACCTTGATAACCCAGCTCGGAAGAAAACTTAGCCCAGTCAAGGTTCATTCAAGTGTTCAATCTCAGGAGGAATAATTGTACCACGGCTTCATGGGGTTGAGAAGGGGATGAGAATCCTAAACGATGTGAAGACAGGCATGCACTCCATGCAAAAACAGAGGTCAAGAACATGTCAGGTTGGCTACCCACATCCCTTGATGCGACCAACATGGCTACCTGAAGCGAAATTAACTTTTGCATGAACTGAGGCTTTAAATGCCTCACAGAATAACTGTCTTAGTGACTCAAAAAGTATTCTCAAAAAGTGGAATTATGAAAGTAATTAAATTTACAGTGATTTGGAGACTAATGAATTACATATAGCATACTCTTAGTACCAAACAGCAAAAGGTTAAGTAAATGTGCAGTGATTACAAGTTGTGTGTGCTGTAATACAAGCATGCGTCAATTAGCTGAGCATATTAATCAGTCAAAAATGTTATCAAGTACCTACTTAAAAAATACATGAAAAATAATATGTGCCGTCACAGTCTAGTACCCTTACTGCAACTGCTTGCTATGATCAGTCATTGCTTAGATCATCATTGCTAAGATAGCAGACGACCACCATTTGACTGTAGCAGTCACCATGCCGAGACTTAAGCTACTTGAAGGATACATTCAATTAACACTCTGTTAAAAGAATACATATAATTTAAATATCTCCAATGCATGCAACCAAATATAGGTACTCAGCCAGAGGACAAGTACCTCTTAATACCACAACCATCATCCAGCAAATTCTAGAAATATTGAAGCAGATCAGTAAGCAGCACCACATTCACCTGCTGAATGGAAATTGTTGTGGAATCATTACAATTTTGTTAAGTTTGATTTGATAAAATTGACACCAAAACTGCAGGTAGGCACCAAAGAAACCTACCTGCAGTTTACCTGACTTCATGGGCACCAAACAGCATCTAATTTTCTAGGTGCAAAGCCAAAACTTGCAACTCTCATCTGCACAGGTCTACAGTTTTGATATCTCGCATGCACATGATAAAAATGTGTGCTCTTATTGACACCCTCAAATCACACTACTCTCCTGGGCTTTTGAGATCTGGCAGAGTTCACTTTGCCCTGCGTTTCTCTGGCTGCGGCATAATATATAAGAATTGGTAGTGGGTTTACCACTGACAACAAAACCTATTTTGATTTAGGTCAAAATCTACAGCCTCATAGTAAGATACCCAAACAGCAGCTTCAACAACACGTATATCTGACTGCTTTCTTCTCGCTACTTCCGCGCCAGAAACGCAAAACTGTGGTTACCCAAGTGGCTACCTGGTGGTCCCTAATCGTAATTTTCGTTGGCGGCCTGGCTACCAGACCATCTCTAATTCCGCAAAACGAGTCCTCAAGTACAACGTAAGCAGTGGATTTACTATCCTATGCAGAATAATTTCACTATAGATCCTGATATAGATTTTAAATTTTTTCTCTTTTTATTCCAAATAAATGGTCAAATTCATATAAAATAATGAATATTACCGTTTTCATGTCATCGCAATTTAGAGTACCTTTTTCTCATGGCTTTATATGGGTTAATTTCGTTGCCGATGTGGTTACCTACCCATCTCTAACTTAGCTGTGGAATAACGCGAGTGAGAAAGGATAAATTATGTGTCACTAATTTGCATCGTCTGTCACTAAAGTTATAATGTTGCCTAAAATCAGTCAAGGTAGCATTGCATATTATGGATAGTTCTTTTTGCGTGATGGTAAGATCGTGGAAATACTTGTTTTGTGCTGGTAAGTGCAATTCTTGATCTCTGTCAAATCTTCGTGATTGGCTACCTAAGTTCTGGTCCTTGAACCTCATTTGGCTACCCACGAGCGTGGGCGAGTTGGCGAGATTCTTGACCTCTGTGCGAAAACAGACCGAATCTCCAGGCCATGGAATTCATTAGCCAGCAGTAATGAGTGAACCATCATGGCAACAAATGTGTTGCTTATTTCGCGCAGCTCAAAATAATATTGTTAACACAGGATAATCCAATGTCTTCATTCCAAGAAAGTAGTTTCAGTTTGATAGTTTATAAACACACACACACACACACACACACACACACATATATATATATATATATATATATATATATATATATATATATATATATATATATATATTCCGGCTAAATATTAAAGCACTGAGCAAGGAAGACATGTCACACTTATTATATTTTCATTTAAAGCCGCGTCATGACCTCGGGTACAGCCAAGAGATGCGATATGTGCTGTCAGGGCACCCTTTGAGATGGAAAATACGGCGGGAAATTCATGACTGCAGGATCTAGAAGTTCATCTCATCTACCAAAGCCCGCAGAGATGAAAGACCAAGAGCTGAGCCCAAGGATATTACTACAGTGTGAGACAGCGAAGAAAGCTTTGGAAACACCACAATGGTATCCTCGTCATTGCCAGGATAAATCCAGCGAAAGGTTCGCAACCTCTCCAAAACAGCCAAGAACAGAATGTCTCTTTTTTCTAATGCTCGTATGACCTAAGCTGCCCGTGCGCCATTACATCGGAGCAAGTATTCTAGGCTTTATCCTATTTTGCCTAAAGCTGATAAAATAGTTTATCTAAGGTTATCTAAGGCTACTGACTTCTTACACCTTCACCGACTGGGAGTCAAACCGGACCCCTCCTCCCCCTCGGTTTTTAACGACTGATGTCCAGCCGATTTAAATGACAGCCGCTTTGCTTTGCATTCCTCTACGCTGATCAATTTAACATTTCATGTCAAAAAATGGCACCAGGTCAGGTCAACGAGTTATGACCATGCTTGCTAAACATGTGTAAGGCAAATATGTTCTTCTAAAATGTGCCTGATAAAATATAGGTTTAACTCGGCTCCTAGAAGAGCTAGAAACATTACCATAACACTCTTGAACACAAAAATTGGTACTCTGTCATTCATTTTAAAGAAATGTCAATAACAAGGTGACGAGAGGTCACCAAAGGTCACGGTTTTCGAAAGAAATGGCGTGCCTTTAGCTTATGAAGGAGACAGGATACAACAATAAAGTTAGAATCATAGTGCGGAGAATAATCCAAGCATTTGAATAATATGCAATATGACCTTGAAAGGTCATTATTTGACCTTGACCTAGTCAGATAAAGGTCACAATTTGATCTAAAATGTCATTCAGCACATCAACTAAATCATTGGGTCAAAAATATTCATTGGTGGGTTTGGCTTTTCTCTAGGTTTTATGGTCACCGAGTTATAAGATATTTCCTGTTTGGGCCTAACGTTGAACCATTTCGGCCTACTGCGACGTCACCGGTCAACATGCATGGTTCAAACTAGGCTCCAAAGTAGCAGACAGTAAGGTGCTTCTAGCGAGTCTGGCCTTGACCGCCGGCGCGGGCGGACGCACTTGACCTTGCCTCCGGCGCGGCCTATGAGCGGGTGACCGTCCGGCGGCAGTGGCCGGGGTGTGCGGGGCCCAGTGAGAGCACAGCATGCAGAGTGGAAAACAGTGATCTGTGATGAGCTTCAGCAAGAAGACGGCTTCCTCGATAAAGTGACGTGAAAAAGGTGGCTGTTGGAAAAGAGAAAAAGCGATTCTAGAAAATGTCAACAACATGTGACACAGACTCGATTTTCAGTGATGCCGAGACAGTGCCGGGGGGAGGAAGTGTCTAAACGAAAGAGAGACAGAGAGAGTTCAGTGACCGAAATCGTGGATGCTTACGAAAAGAAGCAAAGAAAGGGGAAATCACCGAAGAGTAAAACATCGCCTGGGAAAGCAGGAAAGGAAGAAAGACTCTCGCCTGAAATGCTTTCGTGCATAAGGGACGCGATAGAAAACTCCGTACAACGTGCCATTCAAGAACATCTATCTCGCCTGACCGAATCCTGGGAACGCAAAATCACATCTCAGAAAAAATCAATCGAGGTTTTGGAAGGGGAACTTTTCAATAAAGCGAAAACCATCGATGGGCTAGAAAAATCTCTCGAAACAACGAAGCAAGAGCTGGGCATGCTTGCAAACCAGGTGGAGGATATGGAGCGCCACCAAAGGGGAGTCAATCTCATCCTATCAAGCAAAAGCTTTGGCACTCGTCTACCCGGGGAGGACATCCGGGCGGGGGCAGTGCGCGTGTTAAACGCCAGCCTGCCCTACGCCCGCGTTTCCCCGCCAGACTTCGCGGCGGCGCACAGACTTGGCCGTGAGAACACTGTGATTGCCGCGTTCCACGATCGAAACCTCCGCAACCAGATCTACCAGGAAATACTCCGGCTTCGAAAGACAACAGTGCCGGTGGGTCAGCGGTTATACATTTCTCAATCACTGACCAGGTTGAACCGTGAGCTGCATGGCGAGCTCCTGGCAATGAAGAGTGAGAAACTTGTGTGGACCGTTTTCACCAACAACGGGATCCCCGGCTATAAACTCACAAAAGACTCAGTTCCCGTTCGTGTGACAAGTGTGCGTCAGATCCAGCAGCTTTGGCGGCAGGTTGGGGCGCAGCAGCGCCAGTTCACGAACCAAGTAGCGCCCGCGGCGCTGGCCTCATCAGCTGGCGTTCTGCGTCCGCAGCACGGGGCGCCCCGACGCCTGATTCGTCCTTCTGCTCGAGCTGGTGGGCCACCAGCCTCCGGCGGTTTTCCGTCGGGGACATCCGATGCCGGCGTCGCATCGGGACCGGGCCCGAGTTCTGATGCCGCCGACGGGCGTTCGTCTGCTGGGCCGTCGGGCGTATCGTCGGCTGCTGCGGCGCCCACGACGGAGACAGCGACTGCCTGGGGCGCTGCAGCGGCGGGCGCCGGCGCGGCACCACCAACGTCAACAAGCGGATGAGTACCTTGGAGATGTTATTATCTCAGGCAGTGTTCTGGGTTTTTTTGTGGTTGCATCCTTTTAAGGCTAGGGGTCGAGACCCAGTCACAGAATATGTCCATTGGTGTGTTTTTTCCTCGGCAAGGTGGCGCTCACCATACGTGAACTGTAGGGAGCGGTGATGTCATCAGGTGTCAGCGTACAGCCACTGTTGTGCCGAAACCCAATCTGAGACTGGGGTTTCAAGACATTTCAACAACAGTGCACCATACAGGCATCATCCACGTGATTGTTTTTGTGGCTGTTTTTTTCTTCAATTTAGCTATGATTTGATATTCTCGCTTAAAACGGTAGCTGAAGTGTTACTATGTTCAAGTATTAAATATTTACTCTATACAATTTTTCACTTGCAGCAGTTGTATGGTTAGCTGTGGTTGCTTCACGTATGGTGTTTAACATTTGTCCTTTTTATTTTATATAGTTGTAATTTTGTCGCGCACACTGCACAGCCAGGGTCTCGAGCTACCCAGCACCGCAAAAAACTTATGTTTCTTCTCTAAGATACCGGCGCGGCGGGAAAATTTCCTTGGTCTCGGAGCCTTTTCAATTTCGTTGTTTCTTAGCTCATCGTCTTTGTTATAGCTGATGCGTGTAATGTTAAGATTTTCGCCACGCCTTTTGGCGGCCCCCACCCCTGGCCACGCCAGGCCTCCAGGTTTCGTTGTTACTGTTTCCGTTTTCGTGTGTTTTTTGTTTGATTGTGGATCATGAGCCTTCTCTTATGTGTTTGCGATGTTTTCTCGCCTCACCTTCGGGGTGAAATTGTTAACGCTCCACTAAACAGCAGCCCACACCCACTCACCTCTCGCTTTGAACTCGGTGGAGGATGCAATGTGCAGTCACTAAGCGCAGAGACGGTCGCACCCAGAACCATTGCGGCACAAACACAGCTTAAATCCGCACAACACAGACTTTGATGAGCGCAAAACATGAATCGATATTAAAGTTGGCATCCCTTAATGTAAACGGGCTCCGTTCTCAGATCTTTTGCGGCACCTCTAAACGACGGAAAATATTTACATGGCTGAAGCAGCTACGCTTTGACGTTATCTTATTGCAAGAAACGCACTCTTCACAAGCAGATGAAAAGAGCTGGATAAACGAATGGGGAGGGCTGGGCTGTTTCGCTCACGGTGATAATCTCTCACGAGGTGTCGGAATTTTGATAAGACCAAATTCAGGGATACAAATCGAAAACGTATTTGAGGATAAGGAAGGGAGGTTCCTAACGACAGAACTGCTGTACAACGGGAGGGCCGTCACCTTGGGAAATTACTACGGACCAAACAACGACAACCCTCGTGCTATAGAGGAATTCCTCTCAAAAATTGACGAATACCAAAACCCTAAGACAATAATAGGAGGGAATTTCAATTTTTGCCTAGATATTGAAAAGGACAGAGAAAGCATTGCGAAAAGAATTGCAAATAATAACAAGTGCAGGGAGGTTTCGATACGATTCATGGCTGACAAATATATGATCGACATATGGCGAGAACTTAACCCGCAGGCAAAACAGTTTACCTGTATTAGGGCAACCCCACCTTCAAAATCTCGGATTGACATGTTTCTGGTTGATCGTGATACGTTAAATTCAAAGACCGATCCCGGCGTTGAGATTAAGGACGGATACTTATCGGACCATAAATTGATAACAATCTCGCTGGGTGTCCCTACAACGGATATTGGGAAGTCGTACTGGAAGTTTAATAATGCCTTCTTACAGGATGAAGCATTCGCCTCAATGATACGTCAAAAGATATCAGAAACCATCCAAGACAATCAGTCGTCTACGACCTCTTACACTGTTCTGTTTCAAACAGTCCTCTGTGTCCTGAGAGGTCACATAATTAATTACGCATCATATAAGAAAAAACAGCCACAGTCAGGTCTGAGAGAAATTGAAAACGCGATCAACGCTGCGCAGAAAAGAGATAGTCAAAGCTCTGCTCTCTTAGAAGACCTAATGGAACAGCGGGACAATCTAATACAAGAACTGGCTAGTAAAGGCATATTTCAGGCAAAGGTCCGGTGGCGTTACTTAGCGGAAAAGGGGACCAAATATTTCCACGACATACCAAAACGCAATAGACCCAGAAATATCTGCAATGCATTATTTATAAACAAAACTAACGAGGTCGGCCAAAGGGTGTTGACAACGGAAACCGATGATATGCTGCAAGAGGGACAGTCTTTCTTTGGAAAGCTTTACCAGAGGCATTCAATAACTGGAAGAATAGAAGACTTCACCGAAGGTCTCACTCGCCTAACACCAGCAGACAAAGAAAATTGCGAAAAGCCACTGGACATGGCCGAAATCACGAAAGCAGTTTTTGCTACGAAAAATAATACATCACCAGGTCGTTCCGGCTTTACCGGCGAATTTTACAAATATTTCTGGCCCAAGCTAAAAGACATAGTCCTCAGTGTGTGCAACGAGATTTTCCGGAATGGTAAACTTGACGAATATATAAAAAGCAGTATAACAGTGTTGATTCCTAAAAAGGGGAAAGATAATAGAAACTTGGAAAATATGCGCCCTATCAGCCTACTGAACACTTTTTATAAACTAATTACGAAGTGTGTCGCCAATCGCCTTGCAAACGTCATAAAAAATATAATTAACGAGGATCAGACAGGTTTCATTAAGGGTCGTTACATAGGAGAAAACGTACGGCTTATTTTGGATATAATTGACCATTGCAACTCCCATGGACAGTTGGCTCTGTTATTGGCCTGCGACTTGAAAAACGCCTACGATTCCGTGGATTGGAACTATATGAAGCAAATAGTTTCCCACTTTGGATTTGGAAGTAACTTTAAAAGATGGATCAATATCCTGTACAGTGAAGAAACAGATTCCCATGTAACTTCCTCGGTTCAAATCAATGGAAAACTATCCCGGCCATACAACATAGAACGAGGTCTCAGACAGGGGTGCCCTCTCAGTTGTTTATTGTTTTTGATATGCTTTGAACCACTTCTAGAGAGATTGCGACGATGCAATGAAGTCCGTGGTAAGACGATAAACAACACAGAAATTAAGGTGTCAGCGTATGCTGATGACGTCACTCTCGTTCTGGACGGCAATGCAGAGTCCCTTTCAAAGTGCTTCAATATTTTCTCCGAATTCTACAAAGTATCTGGACTAGGTTTAAACTATCGAAAAACTCAAGCGCTTTGGGTAGGGAGAGGAGCACGTAGTAAGAAGAACATTTGCCCCGAATTCGATATTCAATGGGCGAAGGACTCTGTGGAGATATTAGGTATAGAAATATCAAATGATCCGAAAACAGACATGGCTAGTATAAATTACGAGAGTAAGTTTGAACGCTTAAAAAGTCGGCTGACTCCATGGAACGGAAGGAATCTGACACCTTTTGGAAGAATTCACCTCGTAAAATCAGAGATGTTGTCTCAACTTGTGTACCTGATGACTATCCTTCCCGCGCCTAATCCACATTTTGTCAGACGGGTTGAAAGGGCGATCTTCTGTTTTGTTTGGGGAAGTAAAAGAGACAGAATCAAGCGAGCAACTCTCAAATCGAAATTTAAGAACGGAGGCCTTCAGGTACCAGATCTGACAGCCCAAGCAAAAAGTTTGAAAACGGCATGGATAAAGAAGTATCTGGATAGTGAAAACAAAGCTAAGTGGAAGACAGTTATGAAAAATAAATTATCTTTAAACGATCATATCACCGTTTTTCACTGCAGCGCAAATTACAAACTACTTTGGGGATTGGTTAAAAGTCTGTTTTGGTTAGAAGTCAGCCTAATGTGGGCTGAAATCAATCAAGTGCAGGAAAACGACGGAACATGTCTCTTAAGCCAGGTATTGTGGTGCAACAAGCATATAAATTTAGAGCAGAACCAGACCCTGAAAAGAAGAGACATGGTCACAAAAGGAGTAATTAAAGTCATAGATCTGTTTAATCCGGCCCAGAAAATGTTTCTCTCGGCGAATGAAATAGCGTCTAAGTATAGGATTCATCCAATGAAAGCTCTCACCTTATTGCGATCTATTCCTCAACACTGGAAACAAACAATCGTTGATGGCCGAGCAACTCTAGGTGAGGAAACTGATCGCTTTGAATTTCTGAAATTGTTGCCAAAAACATCCAAATGGGCTTATAATAAGTTAATTGAACGTCAGCTTCAGCCAGAAATTGAAATATGTCATGAAAAATGGCAGTCCCAATTAAACCATGAAGAGCCAATTCAATGGTCTGAAGTTTACGAAAGACTCCATTATTCTACGGACGATATCAATTTAAAATGGCTACAGTATCAGTGCATAAAAAGAATTCTGCCTACAAACCGACTTCTGTATATTTACGGTCTTTCAGAAAGCGACAAGTGCAAAACATGTCCTATGTATTCCGAAACAATTATGCACCAGTTCTGGTATTGTCCCGCTGTTCGAAATCTGTGGAACGGAGTTAAAACTCTTCTGGGACCACGAACGCGCCTCTCCTACCGAGACGTTCTCCTGGGTCTGGAACCTGGTAATAAGTGCAATGCTCAAATAGGCAATACGATAATCATGCTAACAAAACAATTTATATGGCGACGGAGGAACAACCATAGATACCTTAGCTTTCAAAATTTCCGCCAGCATCTTAGCGAATACATTGCAGCCGATAAATACATGTCAAAAGTAAGGGGAAGAGAAACACAATTTGATATGAGGTGGAAACATATAAACACCAGACTGCAGCAAATACAATAATAATGTGGGCGCCGGTATGCACAGCCTTTTTTCAACGCACACACAAACACAAACAGAACGCGGGCAGGTCACAGCTTCAGCGGGCAGCTCCCCAGCGTAAGGCATGTAGTCAGTGCTACACAGCGGGCACCCGCGCGCCTGTACCGCCGAGCTGCGCCGTGAGAGGGCGACTGTCCCGGGCGAGCGAGGCCGCGGCAGACCTTGTAGATGTATGTGTGTTGGCGCCGGGTTGACACTGAACGAGCGTACATATGGCGTACGGAAGGGGCGTGTTTGAATGGCTGGAATAATGATTGTTTATCATATCTTTATCTTGGCATGGAGCACGGGATGGACTTTTCGCACATTGTTAAATGAATTATGGCGATTGTCTTGCAAACTTGTAAAGTGCCGTTGTTGTACCTATATAGGCAAGATGTCTCGGTAGTAACAATGGACTTAGATACGCAGCCCGATGTAATGGATGACTCTCCTTTGTTCGGCTTCGTAGTCCTCCTTCCCGGTTGAGTACATAGTGTAAAGGAGTCATTGTCACAATTACCGTTTCGGGGTAACCTTGGTGTACGCGTGGGTTGTAGTGAGTGTGGGTTTCTAACTTGAGGAATGACGATTGGATATTCAATGCATTGTTCGAAATTAGGCCAGTTGGAGTTAGGCCAGTCGAAAGTAGGCTTGAGGAGTAATGATTGTATTTTCGATGTATTGTTTGAAGGTATGTGTACTGATCGCTGCTAAATAATTTAGTAAATAAATTCTGAAAAAAGAAAAAAGGTGCTTCTAGCACCCTTTCAATTTTTTCCGTATCACCTACGGTTTCCGATATCTAAGGGGGGGTCCGATCAAAGCCCCCTCTCTGGTGGCGATTTGTAGGAAAAGTCTTCAGGCGGTACCAGCTCAATGTATAGGGGTCCGTGATTAGCACGCCCGATTTACGAATTACGCGCAGCCGACCCGTGTTCAGGGAGCGGCTAGTTACCAGTGCAAGCTCTAATCCTATACCCCGGAGTCGATTCCAACACGGAAAAACTGACCCCATATGGCACGACCAGTTCATACATCGTCCAGACCTCATGAATCATTATCACTGTTGAAATGTGCACCAAGAAAAACGCATTTGTGTTTCCCTTACCCAGGACACGTAACTTACCGTCCAAGGTTTACCAATCCTGACGGTGCGCTAAGTCATAACTATAAACAATTTCTTGCAGTGCTCAAAAAGCTGGCGAGGGCGCAAATATTCAAAGCCTTGCTGGCCCCTCGGTGGTAATCCGAACCTTGTGCTCAAGGTCTAGTAGGATAGAATCACCAAGACAAACTAGTTTCTGAAGAAAGCGTTTTGGAAATTTAAAGGAGCACTAAGTGCTAACATGTGCCGTGGAGGTAGGTCCGAAAGTACCCCCCCCCAACCCAACCTGTTTGTCCGAGTGAGCTAGAGAGCCATTCGTAGCCAGAAAACGCAACTTGACTGTACTTGAGATGATTTACGAGCGCGCTGATTGGTGAAGGTATGTTCAATATCGGTCAATAATTGTTCTACCTACAGGCTTTCAAACTCACCCATGTCACTCAAATGTCACCGAAAATAATTAGGAAATGTTAACAATGCATTGTTGCACTTTATGCATGCATTATAATTATATCAATGCATTATAGCCAACCATTACAATGGTTGACTATAATTTCTGGGTCGCATTACTCCCGCTTTATTTTCGTTGTTACTTTATTTAGCTAACTTTCTTATAAATCGATGTATGCTTACAATCAGGAAACACCCACATTATCATTCAACATTAGATCCAATATCTCCTTGAATACCACAAAAACCATAAGCAAACTCAAAACTCATGCGTGGTGTCCAAGAACACTCTATGGAAAATGCAAATGAAGAAGCAGACGACTTTCTAGTACCCCTTATATACGCCTACTTTTGGACCGTCTTTATTCTAGTTTTGATCATGTTGAGAACAAGACAGATTTAGGCCTAGTAAGTCCCGATGTTAGGAAAGCCCATCAAAATACAAATATAATGAGTAGATTGGTTAACACCATGACTCTTAAATCAAACTAATAAGGATTGGTTTCATGAGCAAAAAAAAAAGACATAAACCATCAGCCACATCCTCACAAAAGTACTCATAATAACTGCTTATTTGGCTACATGCGTATTAGTCCACCAGTTTTCATCTGCTCATACCAAGCTCAGTTTCCTTTCAAGCTTTCCGCCTAGAAGACGAAGGCACAAAAACACTCAAAAGATCATTTAATTTCCAGACGACCTGATAATTGCTTGAGTTAAGGTGTGAAAGTACCTTTCAGGAATGATAAACAACTTGAATCTCGAAAGTCTTGCAAGCGCACTTAAAAAGTTTTTCAGTTTAAAGGTTTTGATGGTCGGGGCAGGAAAGAACGTTCCTCCGCGTGTAACTAAAACGAATGGTGGCAAGGAGTTAAAGAAGAAAGCTGACAGCCTTCTTTCTCGAATATTGAACGCAAGGTGGATGGCGCAAGTGGTAAAGTTCCAGCTGATCATGAACGAGAACAGACTCAGGCGCATACAGAATTCATTTCGGCTGAAAAATGCCTGAATAATTTGGGTACCAATAAGACATGTAACAGCTGTGTAAAAGTCAGGCATGACAACCATGAATACAAAAGAGAAAGGTAGGCTAAGATCACCGGAAATGAGGTTCTCTGACATTTAAAACGGGTGCATCACATTCAGCTGTCGGTTCAGTTAAATTGCATTTGTTGTTCACGACATACCCTTTTAACAATTGCTTTTACTTATTCATAAGCAAGACACTAGAAATATGGTTCGGCGCAGATAAATAAGTTTTTTGCACCGTGCACACCTCATAAGTCGTCGCGAAGTGAAAACAAAGAAGACGTTCACCAACAACGTTACCCACCTAAGCCAACGGCGGGGAAACCAGCCAGAAGAAGCAGCAGAACTGACGCAGCCATCACTGAAACTTAACACGCGGAAGGAAGCAGAGCGTCTCAGTTTATTGGCTGTTTCTTGGCTTTGCTCTACCATGCACACCTGTCAATATGAATTTGGTGGATCCAAAACACTAAATCGTGAGTCTACCACGTCCAAATCTCAAGCAAATCACTCCCCGAATACACTCGGCACCCCTCGCACCCGCTGACTCGTGCTGTGGCAGGGCTGGAAGGGCACTGTGCGTGAGGCGGGGTGTCGGCACTCCTCGGCCAGGTACCCCGAGGCTGGGTGTCGGCACCGACGCGTCGGCGGCTCCAGGTGGCGCCGCGAACGCCACTGGCGACGGCCCCCCGCTGCACCCGGCAGTCACCCCGGAACATGTGAAAAATGACAGCAGGAACGGCGTCTCGCTCCCAATTTTCTTTTGTTTGAGTCTCCAGAGTCCAGCTGTTCCAAGCCTGTGTTTTCGAGGCAAACATGGATTGGAGGAAACGCTGAGACGGGTCGTGGTCCGGGTGCTCCATGGTCACACCGACATTTGACTCCCCTCCAGATGCAGTGGAAGGGGTGAGAGGGGCGGGTGGGGCGTCGCGCTTCATCAGTAGCGAACGGCGGGCTAACGCTGCCGTCTCGGCTCAACGGCTCCGCCCATTGCCGCCAAATGGACACCGCTATTGCTAAGCTTAGTCGGCCGCCGATAGTTACTCAGACGGGAAAACTGTAGATAAATCAGCTTGGTTTACTTAAATGTTGAACAAAGCGTTATTTTTATACTATACATGAAATTTATCACCGTTTTGAAAAGAAGTCGAGTGTGTGAAGTCTTGGCAATTCCATAAGCAATTAATCGACATGCTTTTTAATGCGCACCGGAAAATATGCATTTAATAAGAGTAAGAAGATGTACTCATCTGGGTAAGAGTGAGAGTCCTGTTCATTATCAAATTAAATTCAACAAATACATAGTTCTAAATACTTCATTAAGCAGCATTTACCTCTATAAACCTGGATTAAAACTTCAGCAGTGCGGATGTATAGTTAGAATTTTGAGAGAAAATTCTCCGGAAGATAAAGGGTGAGACATTTTTAGAGGATATTCCTATCACCAAATATTCCAAAATCCCTTTTCAACATAGCCCAAATATTAGTGCTCACCTGGAAGTCCTGCGCCACTGACTGCTGCGAGTGCGTCCACTGTGACGCATTTCACACGTCACCACCTACGTCACAAGATCACCGGAACAGCGTCTCATCTCTTACCTGGAACACAGAGGGGCACAGGCTACACGTCAGTCGTGGCGAGAAACACACACGGGACCGATCATTACAACACGGACGGGTGCAGGGAACACGCCAGTGGAGGTGGAAAAGTCACAGAACAGGCTCGTTACATCCAAGCAGAAACACATAGTTTGTCAACGATGCGTATATGAATAGAACATATGTTCAGCTCTATCGTCAAAAGGTTAAGCGACATACGCCCCACACATGTTCCCAGACACATAGCACGTGTATAACACACGGTTTCACCTTTCGACGACATAATTTGCATATCATACGACTGCTCGCCTGAGCCAGCGCACTGAAAGTGGTCTGGAAATGTTTCCAGTCACATTCTTTTATCTCTACGTCTGTCACCTGAGTCGGCCATTAACTACAGCCGTTAATCAGAGAACATTGTGTACCAGCGCTGTTCCGCATTCAGCGCGCGCTGGCGGCATTCCGGCTGGGCGCCGATGCCGCTAGCGAGCGATCTGCCGCGCTTTTGTCAGCATCGACAGCATGCCTTGAACGGCAAGCAAATGTGCTGCGCGAAAGGCTGCAAATCGAGAATTTCAGCTCGGGAAGCTTGTTTTGCCGTGTTACACTATACTTTGAGTGTAAATTCTTAGACGGATCAAGGATTTCCGATTGGGGGCACATGGTCGTGGGAGGCGACACTTTTGGGTAGCAAAAACTATCAGGTGGCCGTCAAATCCTATCGTGGGGTGCAAATACTGGCATCCTGGGGGAGGGGGAGGTCGGAGGCGACATTGCACCGAGACGACTGACCTGTCAGGGGATGCTGTGTCCAGTCCATTCAGGGGGCGCCGAGGATCAATCGGAGGTGTGAGCAAATTCCCCACTTCTCCCCTGGATCCACCTATGAATGAACTATTTCATAAGCTATTGTGTAAGCTATGTGTAAACAAAAAGGTATTAATGTATGCGTGACAGAAACGAATCTCCCAGGCCTTGCAGATAAAGGAAATGCTTGAGACAAAGGTGATAATTTAGGAAATAATAGTGTGGTCAATATTCTTGCAAGATCAAGCTAGGGTACGTTTCCCGTGCCCATTTTCGAACGTACAAATACGTCTATATCGTCGGCTATCAAAAGCAAACCCTCTCGACAACGCCCTATTTACACACTACGGCTTCAGCTCACTGGAGCCGGAGTTTGATCATAAGCTCCATGGAGAGATATCTAAGCAGTTCCTCAGCCTGCTCCCTAGTCAAACGTATCGTTTTACAGCGTGAACTGGGCAGCAGACGCGACGTCATGTGAGACGAGTCCTACTGACGGTATTGTCAACAGCTGGTGACTACGTCAGGGCGGACCGCCATATTGGACAGCTTCTGCATCGGAGGGGGTCGCTAGCCCCCGCCTCAGATCGAAGGCAGCTGCGGAGATATTCGCACAGGCTGGAGGCACGCCCACCATTGCACCCTTCATGTCACATTCCATCGCACAAATGCTCCCGTTTCAGCCAAACTGGAGACAAGTCTGAAGTGTTGGTCCGGCTAATCGAGCAGCATAAAGAACCATGAGTTGGAATCCAGACAGCTTCTGGTTGCAGGGTGAATAGCAGGTCCACCACAACGGCTTTTTTTACAGGCAAGCACGGCCTCCAGCCTTACGACGACCGAGGGGGATGACCTGATTTATGCAGGGCAAAGTCTAAAGTAATTGATCGAGTACAAACATTTATTTTGGGGTGCTCCCCTAGCTCACCTGTTTGGGGGCATACGACCCCCTCTCCCGCTTTTGACGCTCATGATGAGCATAGTTCTGTCAAGGAGAAGTTGAAGCTTCACTCCCCCGCCCCCTTATGCCTGGCCGGTAGAGAGAGCTATGCTCAAGATTATATAATGTATTGTTTGCTAATCCATTTGTTGACTGTATTGCATTATTGCACAACAATATCTCACACGCACACACACACTCACAAGTTCAAAATCCAAATACATCGGCAAAAAACAAAAGCGTATTTCATACAAACATTTAGCACCACATGATTTGGGTAGTCCATTGCACTTCGAAGGTGTGCGTATTTAGACTATCCGTAGTTGGTACAAACAAAAACACATGAAAATAGGGAAATCCAGCTAAAAATCGAAACAGTCCCGCAATACTAATCTAAGGTCCAAACACGAATGAAAAATGGAATAGAAAAAACGTTCAAAATATAAGGGGTAAAATACTGAAAAGTGACGATAGCCTAGTATTTCAGACGGTGTTACACTTTTGGTTTCCATGCACAATGCCTCCTAGATTCATTTAAGCCAAAGCTACCATGAAAGCAGCCAAATTTGTCGCATCAGTCTCCCCGTGTCTCCTTTATCTGACTGACGTGGATTTTTCTGTGCTCGTCTCAGCGTGCGCCCGCGCCGTCCTGCCCATGCCAATTTGTCACCGCGTATCTCCGTAAGTCGACACCTACTCCCAGTGCCCTGCCACACTGGCGCAGTGGGTACGTGCTGTCACACTGGCGCAGTGGGTACGTGCTGCCACACTGACGCAGTGGGTACGTGCTGTCACACTGACGCAGAAGGTACGTGCTGCCACACTGGCACAGTGGGTATGTGCTGCCCTGCCACACTGGCGCAGTGGGTATGTGCTGTCACACTGGCGCAGTGGGTACGTGCTGCCACACTGGCGCAGTGGGTATGTGCTGCTCTGTCACACTGGCGCAGTGGGTATGTGCTGTCACACTGACGCAATGGGTACGTGCTGTCACACTGGCGCAGTGGGTACGTGCTGTCACACTGGCGCAGTGGGTACGTGCTGTCACACTGACGCAGTGGGTACGTGCTGTCACACTGGCGCAGTGGGTGCGTGCTGCCACACTGACGCAATGGGTACGTGCTGCCACACTGGCGCAGTGGGTATGTGCTGTCACACTGGCGCAGTGGGTACGTGCTGCCACACTGGCGCAGTGGGTATGTGCTGCTCTGTCACACTGGCGCAGTGGGTATGTGCTGTCACACTGGCGCAGTGGGTACGTGCTGTCACACTGACGCAGTGGGTACGTGCTGTCACACTGACGCAGAAGGTACGTGCTGCCACACTGGCACAGTGGGTATGTGCTGCCCTGCCACACTGGCGCAGTGGGTATGTGCTGTCACACTGGCGCAGTGGGTACGTGCTGCCACACTGGCGCAGTGGGTATGTGCTGCTCTGTCACACTGGCGCAGTGGGTATGTGCTGTCACACTGGCGCAGTGGGTACGTGCTGTCACACTGGCGCAGTGGGTACGTGCTGTCACACTGGCGCAGTGGGTACGTGCTGTCACACTGGCGCAGTGGGTACGTGCTGTCACACTGGCGCAGTGGGTACGTGCTGTCACACTGGCGCAGTGGGTACGTTCTGTCACACTGGCGCAGTGGGTACGTGCTGCCACACTGGCGCAGTGGGTACGTGCTGTCACACTGGCACAGTGGGTATGTGCTGTCACACTGGCGCAGTGGGTACGTGCTGTCACACTGGCGCAGTGGGTACGTGCTGTCACACTGGCGCAGTGGGTACGTTCTGTCACACTGGCGCAGTGGGTACGTGCTGCCACACTGGCGCAGTGGGTACGTGCTGTCACACTGGCACAGTGGGTACGTGCTGTCACACTGACGCAGTGGGTACGTGCTGCCACACTGGCGCAGTGGGTATGTGCTGCTCTGTCAGACTGACGCAGTGGGTACGTGCTGCCACACTGGCGAAGTGGGTACGTGCTGTCACACTGGCGCAGTGGGTACGTGCTGCCACACTGGCGCAGTGGGTGCGTGCTGCCACACTGACGCAATGGGTACGTGCTGCCACACTGGCGCAGTGGGTATGTGCTGCTCTGTCAGACTGACGCAGTGGGTACGTGCTGCCACACTGGCGAAGTGGGTACGTGCTGCCACACTGGCGCAGTGGGTACGTGCTGTCACACTGGCACAGTGGGTACGTGCTGTCACACTGACGCAGTGGGTACGTGCTGCCACACTGGCGCAGTGGGTATGTGCTGCTCTGTCAGACTGACGCAGTGGGTACGTTCTGTCACACTGGCGCAGTGGGTACGTGCTGTCACACTGGCGCAGTGGGTACGTGCTGCCACACTGACGCAGTGGGTACGTGCTGCCACACTGGCGCAGTGGGTACGTGCTGCCACACTGGCGCAGTGGGTACGTGCTGCCACACTGGCGCAGTGGGTACGTGCTGTCACACTGGCGCAGTGGGTACGTGCTGTCACACTGGCGCAGTGGGTGCGTGCTGCCACACTGACGCAATGGGTACGTGCTGCCACACTGGCGCAGTGGGTATGTGCTGCTCTGTCAGACTGACGCAGTGGGTACGTGCTGCCACACTGGCGAAGTGGGTACGTGCTGTCACACTGGCGCAGTGGGTACGTGCTGCCACACTGGCGCAGTGGGTGCGTGCTGCCACACTGACGCAATGGGTACGTGCTGCCACACTGACGCAATGGGTACGTGCTGCCACACTGGCGCAGTGGGTATGTGCTGTCACACTGGCGCAGTGGGTACGTGCTGTTCTGTCACACTGGCGCAGTGGGTATGTGCTGCTCTGCCAACAGTGGCCCCAGTTCTCACTGCAGAGCGCTGAGATTTGTGTACACACCGGTGAGCGCTGGCCGTCGGAGCATGCCAGAACGGCTACCGTGACTTCCATTCCCACATCAAATTGTGTATTTTAAAGCTGAGAAGTTCACCTTGGTTAGGGCTGCTTATATTTTTATTGTATTGACAATATCATAATGATCCTGAGTAAACATGACTCTCCCATGCTTCTCTCCTGCCTCTCGAAGGGATAGTCATCAGTACACATGCCACAAAACTGATGCTGTTGCTCTGACCCCCCAACTTGCACTTCACAGCTTTGGTTGAACTCAACACACGCAAACATTATTTACAGACATTTGCATTTATCTACTAAGAGCAGATCGAGTAGAAATGTTGGTACGTGTTCAACCCCGAGTTGTATCACCGTCACTTTCTGCTCACATCAGTCCACCCTCGGCAGCACAGACCCGTCAGGGGCTGTTAATCCTGCTGGTCTAACATGTTGTTCCCCGGCGCCTCTCTCCAGCTGCCGCCCGCCCCTCTGATGGACATGGACAGCTGGAGCCTCTCTCTACTTGATGTCCAGTACCCAGCCTCTAACGGCCCAAGACGAATCTAATGCTCGAACGTTCGCTCTCGCCCGACCTAAAAGCAGAGTCGGGTCCGAAATAGCAAACTGTTTGGCAAGTAGCCACCACATAGAGATAAATGAATGATTCTATTGGTTCAGAGTGCTAGCTAGGCCTAAAACTTGTTTAAGCGAACCAGTAAATGTTAACACCGGTGTCTGTAGGATGGCTGACTGCTTTGAAAGTGGGAGGGAAGCAAGTGATTTGAACAGTCCGTTGGGCATCATTTCCGCCGCAAGGCCGTACCGTTCGACTCACATTCATGAAAGTTAAAAGCCCTGCAAAGACCATCAATTCTCCTGTTGTGGAACCTTTTAAGCTTGCTCTTAAGCCTCGAATAGTTCAGGCAGCTCCGAAAATAGACGAGCATCATCAAGATAGCTGCACAAAAGTTTCAATCACGGCAATCTTTGACACAATTTCAAGAAGCATTGAACCATTTACTGCACTAGGAATGTCGCAAAGTCGTTCTTTTATCTAGGTAGATTTACAGTTATAAGTCTGGGTGTACCATGTGTACCGCAGGCGCTGAGTTAAATGTCCATTTATTTTCTGTATTATGACACTACCACAAAACAATGAAAGCATCATAGCTTTCCGGCCCCAGGCAGATTTTCTGCTGCAGAATATTAACACGCGCAGAAGATGGGAGTGCTAAAGTGCCCACACCTATTTTTCCAAGGTGGTCGGATAACCGTTCACCGCCGGAAAACGCTACTTAGTCAAATTTGAGGGCATTCATGAGCGCGTGGATTGGTGAAGGAAGTTTGAAAATCGATGACCATTTTTTACTTATAGGCTTTCAAAGTCGACGTATATCGTCGTATCAAATATCAAAACAAGGTATCAAAGACCGTCGTAATCGTGCAGTCGCACCAGTTTGCCTGGCACTTTAGATCAAATGATGACGACATAACGTCATATGATCATATTATACGTCAAGGTCAAGGTCACAGTTCAAAGTCATTGACCCAGTATTCGGGTTTGATGACATTATTCAGTATGACGTATGCTATGCTATGACTTTATAGTTAAGGTCACTCAAGGTCAAGGTCACAGACCAAGGTCAAAGGTCTTTTTCATGGTCAAACCCTTATTTCCCGTCCAAGGGCAGATATTCTGCCACATATTTTACATTATTGGGATAATGTCAAACTGTTACGGCATAGGTCATTGACATTGAATGACCTTGACCTCAAAATGTCAGAGGAAATTGTGTGGGATCTTCCCTTTATTTTTCTGCATAAACACGTCATTTCCCAACAGGTTTCCAGCACAGGCCAGGTTTGACCTTTACGACCTCGTTTGATCTTAAAGATATTGACTTCGGTCAATGAATTTACCATCAGGCAGATCACCATCAAGCACACACCCCCCAGAGGGCGTTGTTCTAATTCTCTTGGTCTCTGAGATCTTGGGGGGGCGTCCACTGCGAGTTGACGCCAGACCTTATCCACTGCGCGTTTTAATAAAATCACTTCGAAAAGTCACTTTAGAAGATAATAAAATCCAGGATTATTATTCGGTGGGGGGGTGTTATTACCGAGAGCTGAGGTAGATGCACACTCTATCATTTAGGGCAAAAGGGGTGGCGATATTGGTGTGAGAACGAATTCGGGGGGCGGGGGTGGGGAGTTTCCGGGCGTTTCAGACTGGCGCCGGTTCCACAGCGTGGGGGCGCCACGGTGTGAAGGCGGTTGCCACGGCAACCAGTACGAGATGCAACACCAAGCTGTTCCGGCAGCGGCGACCAATCACAAGGTCCCTCATAACGTCATGACCGGGTCAGTGCAAGTGTTGGACCAGCAAGTGCAGGGCTTCTCTCAGTTGAAAACCTTTGTGTCTGACGCCGTCTTTCAGCGCGACCTTTCTTCGTGGGAGCTTCAAACTACCCTCACTCTCTGCCCCCGTCTGGTCCACCTCGTGGATTCTGACAGAATACGTCTGGCTGTCTGGTCCACCTCGTGGCTTCTGACGGACTACGTCTGGCTGTCTGGTCCACCTCGTGGATTCTGACAGAATACGTCTGGCTGTCTCGTCCACCTCATGACTTTGGCAGAGTAAGCCTGGCTGTCCCGTCCACCTCGTCGCTTTGACAGAGTACGCCTGGCTGTCTCGAGACGACTCGATAGGTTGCTATGAGCAGCTGGATGCTACCCATGCCTATATCTTCGGCCACGCCAGAAGTACTGATTTGATTTGTACATACAGGGTGTTTCATAAGGAATGATATTTTTGAATTAATCATAATGCAGTTATAAATAAGTTGTTGTGGTATGATTTACATATCGATCGAGAGCAAATTTTGGGAAATTTACGATTATTTGTATTTTGATAACTGTTTTGATATTTAACTAGTTAAAAGTAGTCTTAAAAATGAGTTGAAAAATACTGTCTATTTTGCCTTCATCAAAAATGTTCGTAGAAATCACGCGCGTATCACGTGACAAGTATCACGCCAATGACACTGCAAAACATTATATCGTCACTGCGGTAGATCACAGTCCACACGCACATTGCCCCTGGAAATTAATTCTAAAAAAACACACCTCTCAAGCTTAGGAAAGCTCGGGTCCAAGCAAGCAATTCCCAATTGGTCCGTGTCCCTTGTTCTGCGGTGAACAGTGGCGTCTTTTGCGCTGTGTCCGCCGTTTCCAGTCATTCATATGGAAGGTAAGCCAATGAACCATATGGAGTTTGGGCCAAGGCCCTTAACGTATAAGGTACGGTCATCCGGCGATTCGGCCGGATCGTGACGTAAGCATGTGACGTCACAATTGCTCACATGCCGAACCTCTTCATTGACTTAAGCCTATGCAGGAAATAAAATATATATTTCACAAAATTTCAGGACTTTAGATAATTTATCATTCTACTAGACCTTTTCTGCTTAGCTCAAACGTTGGCAACGATTTTATCATCACCTAGTCCTAGGACTAACTCGCCCTGACTCTGACTACGCCCCCTCTGAACTTGTGTATTCTAGCATCACACGCCCCGTCCGTTGTTACCTGTTCCGGACTGGTGTTCGACACCAAGATGTTCGAGAGCGGGCGCTCAAATTATTTTTCCAAGCTTTATAGTCCAAATACACGTATCGATGCAATTTTATGGGACTTAACAATACAGCCTAACCATACACCCACTCTTTCAATGCAATGTATTGATTTTTCTAGAGCCTCTGGGCCAGTGAACTCACACCACTCGACCTGTTCTTTAACCCTCGCCTCACCGGGGGGCCATCGATGGCCCCCCTAAGGTTTTTCCGGGATAACAGAAAAACGACGAGGCGCAGCACCGCGGTTGAGGGCTCTACCTCTCACTTCATCATTTTCCCATCATCCCTGAAATTTTTACCCCGGGTCACCCAAGGTCAGGTCACCAGACGAGGTCAACCAAGGTCACCTCACTTCACCTTTAGAGCTCTGTAAGAGCTACATTTCAAAGTCGATCGATTTGAAACTTCCTACACTTCATGACCCCTCCAGGGTCTACAAGGTGTATATCCGGGATTTTTCGATTTCGTGCCCTGAGGTCAGGTCACGAGGCGACCTCTCCCATTGGAAAAGCATGGGGAAAAGCTATTTCATGATATAAAAGCCACAAAAATGATTGCAAATACTCAGACTGCTCAGAACAACGTTTTTGGACACCCTTTCACGGATCCCAGGGGTCATATTTGCCCTTTGACTTTTCCAAGGTCATCCAAGGTCACCAGAGGTCAAAAACAGTATTTTGACAATAACTTTTGACCTAATTGAGCTAGAGCGGTGAAACAAACACCATCGTGTTTGTCTTGTCACTGGCTTTCATTTGATATACGGCAAGGTCACTTTTTGACCTTTCGTGACCTCAGGTCATATTAGGTCACGAGGTGACCTCTAGCGGTCAAACCACTGGCGGGAGGTCTTTACGTTCCACATAGCGGAAAAAGTACTGGCAATTTGCTATCAAATGTACTTTACCAGGCCTCAATAGCTCTAATGGCATAAGAGTTATGCACAGTTTGCTTAATCATTGCATATTTGAGTGAAAATAGCCGATCTTGACCTAATTTGACCTCTGGAGGTCAAACCATTGACCTGAGCACTAAAACATGCGAAGTAATTTCTTACTGAATTCACGCGAGCTTTCTATTGCACTTTGCAGATTTGCGCTAACGCCCATATTTTCGGAGTTAGAGGGGGCCATCGATGGCCCCCTCCGGTGGGGCGAAGGTGGCGCCGGACCCCCGGTGGGGGCGCGGGTTAAAACAAACAGACCAGTTTGTAAGCAATTAGTTGTAATATTGGACAGTACTACCAAATAGATGCCAAATAGAGACCGCGCCACACAGGTATTCCAGGCATCGAGGCGGCCGCCAAAGTAGCTCGGTAAGCCGCCGAAATTCAGCAAGGTTGGGTACCTATAAATTTCAACGGGACTTAGGCAGTTATGAGACGATAACGTAATAAGAAAGGCATCTTAATAGAAGATAACAGAGCAAGCAGAACCTCCTCTCCATATAAAGTAAATGACTAGATCACCTGAGTTGAAAGGCATGCAAATATCACAATTCAGGATTCATGCGGTTCAAATAATTTCTTTTGGATACCACACCATGATTAAAATAATGTGCTAAGATGACTTCCAAAAAATGGCGAAATCAGATGGTGACCGACGGCTCGGGTTGGTGGTTTGCTGCATCCGAAACCAGATTCGGAGATCCAAATCTAAAGGTAGCTGCAGTGGTGTTGAAGCATTTGTTTGTTACTGCGTCGTTGGGCTGAGGCTCCACTTTTTACTTTGTTTAGCCATTTGAGCCGGATGAAGACCCTTGTGCGCACAAGTTTTGTGATTATACGGTCATCAAGTGACGGTTTCTTTCTTTTTAGGTTTGCTGCCAACCGCTTTACGATACCAGGCCTCATGTCGGCCGTTTGTCCCACGGTTCCTATAGATACGGTTCGGACATGACAGCCAGCTGACTGCCTGATTTGGCAGCACATTGAGGATATGGAAGTATTTTGAAGGGTTTTGTTCAAGATAACTTTAATTTTGCTAGCATAAGGTAGAATGCAGCGTTTTGATTGGGTAATCGAAACGTTTGAAACAGAATTCTGAAGGAATTAGCATGAAGTTCATCGTGGATTTTCCATGTTATAAAAGCGCCTTAGAGACTAAAAAGCTGCACCCAGAAGATAGCCTGATTAATTTTACATACCAAAAATAAAAATATACCCTTAAGCACCACTTACATTTTCCCACTGGCCCGTGCCCCAAACACCTGCAAACAGTCCCATTGGAATTACATGTTAAATTTTGCTGCCAAAAAAGTGTTAGAACCAGAAGTAGAACCTTCAAAACCCCCCAGAATTCTAGAGAAGTATCTCATGTCCGCCCCCTGGTTTGTCCCATTGTGAGGCTGAAAATTATTTCGAATGACCTCACAGTTTCCATCTATTTAACGGATGGCACCATGAGGCCACCGTTGCGTATCAGTTGGATCCAAGTGTCAGGCACGTTGGACGGTTGTGATAGGTGTGTGCGTCGGCCCAACGTCCCATCGATGTTTTGGCACTTATGTGCCACATAGCCTGCTATAAATACAAGTGCTTCCTCCTGCACAGAAGTCGAGCTTGCTTCACCTGCAACACCAATGAAATTTGGCAACTATTGAAAACAATGCGTCATTAACAGTATTCCCATTTCCGCACGTAGCAACACTGTAACCAAGTACAGACCTATTTCTGGGAACTTCCTGTTTTTTTTTGAGAGCTGAATTAATATTTTCTTAACATCATTTGTATGGGATGGAGGTGGGTTAGGTAGGGACATTGAAAAAAATGTACAACCCGGGACGACAACGGCAATGTTTCTGATCACCAACCCGGTACAGCAGCCATTCGCCGTTCTATACATTGAGGGACTAATTCGAACAAAAAACATCACATGATTACATTTACATCCCTCAAAAATTCCCAAAAATGTGACCCCTCACGTCTCACGTGACCTCTCGCGTTACAATTGATATCGGTAGAAGCGGTCACCAAACTCCAACCTTGACTGGACTCAAATCGGGGTCCCCGATCTAAGTTTCATCCGCAGTGGAAACGGGACTGTCGTTTACGCGCAGGGGCGGGGTTTGGTACAAGTTATTATCACAAACCTTCCAGGGAAGTATGCACTAGTTCAATCGGGGAGCCCAGCTGTTGCTCCAGGTCACAAGACGGGACCGCAGACCGTGCACTGGCAGTCAGATAGGTCTCCTGTATTTCTGCCTCTTCCCTTGCTGCATCCATTTGATCAGATTCCTCGAGCTGCAATGAGTATTCGTCTTGCAATCTGATACAATGCAATAGGATATAGGAGAAGGTGGCGGGGAACTAAATTTCAGGGAACATGTGAACTTTATTTCAGACCTATTCACCTGGAATGTATTTCAGGTGCTCTCCTCCAGATTTATTATTGTTTTGGCGAAATATCTGTGACCCAGACTCATTTGCTTAGATATACTGTTTTCTGGGGTAAATAGTTATAGATAGATATAGATTATATAGATATAACATACGAACTATAGATTTAACAAACGCATACGCTTAAATTTTACAGACGTCACCTAGTACTTAGCTAACATTTCAAAAGTATTTCTGTATATGCACTACCCAGCCTCTCAGCAGAATATCTTTAATGCCCTGTTAGTACCAAGTGCAGAAGCGAAACCTATCAAAATGATACTAAACACATAATTTCACAGCATATTTACCTTTCAGCCACCGAACAGTTTGCTTCTTCGGGGTCTTTAGCCTCGAGCAACGTACACATCTCCTGTCTCCGTTCCCTCCTTTCATGTCGAGTGTTTCTCGCAGAGGTGGATGCTTTGACTTTCCCCTGACGATATTTAAATTCAAGATAATGAAAAAAATATTTCTCTTATACTGGCAATGCACTATTGACGCCTGCACATGCAGGAGTTGACGTCAGAATTCTGATATTTATTTTTTTAGATTGACTCTTTATAAACGGGGTACCCCTTGGAGATTTTGTATCTATGCCAACGGAACAAAGTGACCAAATTGACAAACCGAACAGCTGCTCGAATTGATAATTGATTGTGTTTAAACTATGGGAAAAACTTTGATCCTTATTAACATTTTTTTCGAACACAGTGATGACAAGTATTTAAGTGGAATATTATTGCAGCGTAAATTGCAGGTAAGCAGAAGCTTTTATCATGCCGGCATGTATTCTTACCTTAGATGTAGGTTCAGTGAGGGAATGGCACCGTCTTTCAGGGACATCTTACTTGCTATGCCCATTGAATACTTTAGCAGACATGTTTGGATGTAGTCCGATCTTTTGAAATGCTTCTCGCATATCACAGCATGTTGAAATTTCTTTGAAACTGGTCTGGAACAACGACGAATCCATTCCTTTCTTACGCTTGAGTCTTTAGGAAAATGAAGTATGATACGTCCGGATCACGCCTATTCCCCATAGGGCAAGCTGCTACGGCACAATGCACCATCTTTACATGTCTTTCAATACAAATCTAAAAAACGCGGTATAAAAATATTCATCCTCTCATCATCCCACCAATCATCTGACTGACCCAAACAAACTAAGCAAACAGCTGTTGCTAAGCTGTGACGTCACAATTGCTCACGGTCCTATGGCCGCTGAAGGGATGACTGGGGCCTGGTTTGGGCCAAAGACTTTAAACCTGCAATATTATTGAAACTTGTGCCTTTGATTTGCAGGCTCACGTGCCATTTTTGTGTGCTAAAGCCTTTTTAGAGTGCTGACAGTTCCGTTTTCTCAAATATAAGCCGGCATGTACCTATCATGTTTCTTGCATCATTTTTCTGAGTACATTTAAGACGGGGGAAAATATTTTATGTAAATGAAACATGTTTGTATAAAATGTCCCACAATTTATCATTAAAATGAGCGTTTTGTGGGTGGATTTGAAAGATTTTTAGTCATTTACTGAACATTTAAAAAATATCATTCTTTTTGAAAAACCCTGTAGATGTATACGGCTTCAGCACCGAAAACACGGCCTTTAGGTTAATTTTGAATGTTGGCATTTGGTTGGTCATAATCAGTAATATAATCTGGAAATGGAATGGAAAACATACGTTTTAAAAACATAGATACGTAAAAATGTTTTATTGAAACCAACTTGAAACAAATACGGCCTCTATAAATCGGTTGAGAAACATTCACACCTTCATATGTGACCGGCCAGCGTGTAAGCTAAAACTACAAACGTTTGATCGCATTCGCGCTAAACGTCAAATCCTACTTGTTCTTTTAACCAATCTCCGATAACGGATTACATTGTACGCAGTATATGAGAACAAAAAGTTCAGAAACTGAATTAAGTGAATTGAACATCACAGAGGAATACACATTAGAACGAAGCTCACACATGGGAAAGTAATACGCATACAATATTTTACATTATCAAACATCTACGCCAAGTACAGACAGTTAAGGTGCGGCCGAAAATGGCATGTGAATGAGTAACACAGTAAAATGCATACAACACCAATGCTTGACATAACGCGTAATGATATGAGTTGAATAGCAGGTCCACTTGTCAAAATTGTAACTTTGGTAAGTTTTTGAAGGTGTACCTGATACCTAAACCTGGTGTACCGGCAGGTGTACCTTCTGGCATGTGAATGCTCGAGTCCGAATTGAACAGTAAATCTTGTTGAATTTCTCCATAAAGATGCCTTCTCTTATTTCTTATTTTTATACAATTCAAACCTCATCCCATGCATGCCTTCCAAACCAGGGGACGCCATTTTTGAGCGGCAAAACCTATCAGGTGCGCGCAAAGTCCTATCGTAGGAAAGCCGATACTCGCATCCTGGGGGAAGGGGTGGGGGGATGGGGTAGGAAGCGACATTCCAGGGGGTATCAACCTTTCAGGAGGCGCCGTGACCATTTCAGGGGGTGCCGAAGGCCAATCAGGGAGTGACAAGTCCCCCTTTTCCCCCTGGCCCCACCCATGCTTTGGCCCTTATTCTCACTTTCATCAGTAGTTCTGTCAGACTACCTATACTTCCGTTTATTTTTTTTTAAGACTGGAGTTATGCCTGATAAATTCAGCTAAACAAAGCAGTGCGCTCACATCCTGAAATTATTGTTAATAGCTGACCGTCAATTCAGACTCTCCCTAGGCAATACCCATCGCCCAGGAACCAATTTTCACCGCTCATAGATTAGCCCGAGTCCATCCCTTCCATCCGTGAAAGCCCATGCTAAGCTCAGAGGCATCGTTCCAGTAAGCTTTACATCCCTCACGCTGCCCCATATGCGACCCAGTGACCGATACGGCGGTGACAAACCATCTCACGCGCATCGGTCTCTGTCGCATCGGTAACGACGTAACGCTATCGCGCCATAACCAGAGGGCGCCGTCAGACGACCAGCGACCGCATCTCAGCCGCCCGAAAAGCTGGCGTCGCAACTGTGCCTCTGCTTATGCAGATTGTGTAGTGAGGAGAAGTTTGCTGAGTCGGGCGCTGCAATAGTTTCGAAAACAAGTCGCGAAGTGGAATAGATCAGACATTCGGCAGTCTGAAGAGAAGCAAATTACTCTGTTTACCTATACGGCATGTGTAGAAAACATGAGCATGAGGAAGAATATTTCACCTTTCTACCCGTTACACAGCTACACTTAAAGTCACAACCCCGATAAGCCGGGCGAACCGAACATTTAAACCGGCATTTCGGGTTCCTCACGCTGGGTCCCGTTGCTTAACCCTTGTCCCGGTAAGAGATGTTTGAGCACACCCTGGGCTTTTTCCGGCGCCGTAAAAAAACGCCGGTGAGAAGTGCCGCCGTACCTAGCACACCTTATCCTTGATCGATTCTAAAACTTTTACCACAAGTTTAAGGTCGGGTCACCTGAGGTCAGGTCACCATTGCAGGTCAAGTAGCCTCACCTCAAAAAAGTTTAAGATAGCATAAGTAAGAACATGGTTAATATATCCATTTTCAATTGAAACTCATATCCCATAATGGGCCTACCAAATGCTATAAAACCTATTCTGGGATTTTTATGTCGACGACCTAGGGTCAGATACGGATCATGACCTCTCCATTGGAAATATATGACCTCTCCACTGATAACTATTGATGCTAACAAACTTCAATAAATTTTTGATTACTTATTACTCACTTCCTGTACTGATTTGAGTCTTTGCAAACTAGGGAGTGAGGGCTACTAGGTAGGTTGATACTGACTGAGCTGTATGAAGTCTATGGAGGGAATATATCAATTTAGGGTGGATTTAGCCTTCAATATCCAAGGAACTCCACAGGTGCCTGTGGGAAAAAGTATGATCTATCTGCATCTATGCTTCAAAAATGTTGACCTGCTATAACTACGCTTCCAGTTCCAGTTTCTCAAAATTATCCGGAACACATACCTTTTTGTTTACTGCACCCCTCTGCTTCATCTTATTTACGATTTTTCAAAGATAGCTTGAAGTGGAAGCGGTGTTGAAGATACCTTCCACAGCAAGCAAGACGGCTTTAGCTTTCACTCCTTTATAAATACAAATTGTGTTTCTTTTTACAAGTACTTGTGTCACTGCCACGCATTCCACGGCAGCAGTCAAGACAGTTCATACGAAAACAAAACATTCAATCATATTGGATCAATTTATATTATATTTGTACCATTAATTCCCTAAAAACAACAGCAGTTGCCTATTCTATCTGAATGATTTACTCAGGGCCTATTGGTAATTCCAACTTGAAATGGTTGTAATTCACGCTAAATTTAATTTATAGGCCACTTTCATGTAGAGGTCACCGCTCTTCATGAAACTAGATTCTGAATACTGAGTAATTTTTGCAGAGGAGTGCAATATAAATACGTCCATTGCACGTACAATGTAAATACGTTTTAAAATGCATATGCAAGGCAATGCAATGTAATACAATTTAATGCAAAAGAAAAGTCTGACGGAACACAAAACTATAAATAAGAAAATTACTGACCGATTTTCAAACTATTTTCTCCAATAATCGACGCGCTCATCAATTTTCTTAAATGCAGTCAATCAGCGTTTTCCGGCTGTGAGCCGTATTCCGGCCATCTTGGAAAAATAAGTGTGGGACGCTTTAGGACGCCTGAACCGTCCGTGTTAAGTCATTATTAATCCGTGCCATTGGGTGTCCTTAAACTCAGACCATAAATGCAATAAATGTTTGGTTATGTGTCTCTCTCTCGCCGGTGTTTTTGGTGCTGCCGGAGCTGAAATATTCTCCTGATATGTCCCAGTGAATTAGAAATATGTTAAAACACATTTTTCGGCACATTCAAATACCGCCGACGTACGTGGTATAGTCTTTGAATTAATAATCAAAGCTGACCTCAGATAAGGTCGATACTATAGTGCAGACTAGTTCAGCCACTGGTCACGTGGGTACCACAACGCTCCTCTCATTCGGTGTTGCAATAACACTGAAAGTACTGTTGTGCAACTGCCCTCAATTGCCCACAGCCCAGGATGGTTGCCTGTGGGAGCTGTTTTCCACGTCATTTATTTATCCCTTTTTGTGAGAGAGAGAGACAGAGACAGAGACAAAGAGAGAGAGAGAGAGAGAGAGAGAGAGAGAGAGAGAGAGAGAGAGAAAGAGAGATAGATAGATAGAGATAGAGAGAGAGAGAGAAAGAGAGAGAGAAAGAGAGAGAAAGAGAGAGAAAGAGAGAGAGATAGCGAGAGATAGAGAGAGAGAGAGAGAGAGAGAGAGAGAGAGAGAGAGAGAGAGAGAGAGAGAGAGAGAGAGAGAGAGACGGATATATTTCGTTGATGAATTCCCTCCCTCGGTGCTGGCGCCAATGTTGGCAGGCCGCCGCTTCATTCATATACATAAACGTTCAACATCTCCAGTGGTGGCTACCTCTGTACTGACCGCCAGCTGACAAAGCCCGCCTTGACCTTAAATCTCTCAAATCACGTCTAACACTGTCGGAAACGGTCACAGCGACCCTCTGCGCTCCTGAAATATCTGCGGGTCGCGTCCTCGCGCCGCAATGGCCTCACCGCGTCGTTAGCGCCGCGCCCGATCGAGGCGGTTTGGGCGCGGGCGGGATGGATGGGTGGGCGACACACAACGGGAGGAGTCGGCTCGGCTGCTGGAATGGCTCCACTTCCCAGCTAATTGTCCGGCGCGTCTGCTACCCTCGGAAGTCGGCGACTTTAGCTGAAGATTGAGAGTCATCGGAGAGCTCAGAACCAGAGCTGAAAATCACGGGAGTGCTGATAACTGTGTTTTCTCTACAACTCTCTCCAGATGACAATCACGTGTTCCAACTATCAACATAGAGATGAGAGCAGCACTAATTCTAAAAGAAAACCCGGCCCTGCTGTCTCCAATATCCTAACGTGTCACCCGCTGTTGTGTGGGAAGACCACCCAGGGAGACGGGGGCATTCACACGGTACATTTACGCCGTCCCTGAACCGTCGTCCCATGCTTTCTACGGGGCCGTGGGACCAGATACGTTGCTCCCTGACATCGAAACTAGCCTACCTGGGGTTGTGGTCTACTCTGGCAGTCAGACGTTGATTGTAAGAGGACAAATTGATGAGCGCGTGCAGTCTAGTGCCTTACTCAGCCAGCTCTAGACCAGGCAATTTCAGACGGAATGTGAGAAACATCCCTACGTTTTGCTCATCTCTTTCGAGTGTGTCTTCTTTCAAGTCTTATTGAAAAATCCAAAAATGCAACATGATATTCGCGTCATTCTGCGTACAGGGGACGGCTCGTGTCCAAAATTGAGCTTTTAAGAGAAATGGCCATAAGTTGTGTATTCATTGTTGCCAAAGAAATGCTGATTTTACACACAAACATTACCGTTTGCTCGTTTTGCCCCAGATCAAACACATGCACTTGGGGAGTATTTCATTATTCCTGCATTCGATATTGACGACCAAAAATAACAATATACGAGTGTTCAAACAACCGAGTGAGCAAAATTAACGCAGGCGCGCTCAGATCAGAACAAAATCATTGGATGGGAAAATCGTATCCGCCGGGCATTTCCTTCGGAATAATGAATCCGAACAAGTAGTATGAAGTTCCAATTTATGCCGCCTGCGCTTACTAGTGGTGGAACAGGGCTTCCGGTGCCAGGTATGGATGATAGTGATCAAGATAGCGATACAATTATTAAGCACAAACAAGCTTCACTGATCGCCTCAATGAATTGTCCCGGGTTCGATTCCCCGGTGGATTCAGATATAATGTTCACCCGATCCCCTATTCTGCATGAGTCAGCGCTGGCGATGTATTCAGACGCGGTAGTCGGCGCATCCCAGAGGAACAACCCAGCCTCTTTCTCCTACACGTCATTAAAACTTTGCACAGACAGGAAAGCTAAGCCTAAGCTGCCGCTATCCAAGCTAACCACCTCTGACAGTGTTTGGTTCACCTCGTCTGCTTTCATGAGGATGTCATTGATTCTCATAAATCCCCCAGCCCATCCTCTCGGTCTGGTAGTACACCCATTCCCCTTCACTCTGATACCACTCTTCACCCGCGCCCCTCAGCTGTTCCACTGTGTTTCCTCTCTCGTATCTTTATCCTCCCTTTACCTCCTCTCTGCAGGGTAGGGAACGTGAGCGCTGAAGCCCGACTGGAGCGGCAGAAGAAAAGCATGGCACTACCTCTGGCCGGATGGGGTGTTTCTCAAGTCCACAAATTTACCGTGGTATCGGCTCCGTCACACCCTTTGCTTTCGGGTAATATATGGACCGGACTGAAAAGAAGTGGGGGCAGTAAATCAGCAGGTGGATTAATTCAGCTGGTTAGCCGCCGCCGGTGCGCTGTGACGCACGACAGAATGGGGTCAGGCCAAAGTCAGAGCGTTCGTTGGAAACGGGGCGGCCTGCTGAGGAACGACAGACTATCTATTGTTTTTGCAGCTTGGTCTTAACACGCGGACTGGAGGCGGGCGTCAAAGGCCCCAACCTATTTTTCCGAAGTGGCCGGGAATCCGTACGTAGCCGGAAAGTTTACCCAAATTTGACTGAATTTAATGGCACGTCGATTGATGACAGTATTTCGAAAATCGGTCATTTTTTACTTATTGGCTTTCAAAGTCAGACCTATACTTTGAGATCGCTACAATCGCGCAGTCGCCACAGTTTGGGTGCATTGGAGACCAAGTGGTGACGTCATAAGGTCATACAAACGAGATGACATGTCACGGTCATCTCACATGAAGGTCAGGATTAAGTTGAAATGACACAGGTCAATGCCATACCAGCATGTTCAAGACCATTGACCCCAGTGCTTCCGGACAAATGGCGTTACCCAATATGAGGTATATTATGCTTTGAGCCATAGTTAGGTCATCTCAATGTAAAGGTGAAGGTCAAAGGTCATGGATCAATGTTAATCCCCATTTCCCACCCAACGCCTGATATAGTGTTATGTAGTGTACATTATTGGTAATATATCATATTGTGACGTCTTAGGTCAATGGGACCAGGCCAAAGTCAGAGCGTTCGTCGGAAACAGGGCGGCCTGGTGGGGAACGACAGACTATCTGTTGTCTTTGCAGTTTCGTCTTGACACGCGGACTAGAGGATGACCTTGACTCTTAAATTTTGATACAAATTTATTGGAAGCTTTTCTTTATGACCCTGGTCCACTTTTAGTATTTTACCCAATTTTTCCGCCCAATTAAGGCATTTCCCAAAAGGTAACAGACACGATAGTATTTTATACTTAAGACCTTGTTTGACATCAAAGACAGCGACATAGGTTTGTGATGTTTTTATTGATCGACACACAGCACAAGACGATACATTTCAAGGTCAGTGGAAGTTGGCAATAATGTAGATCATCATAGCCCCATGCACCCTCAAATGAGCATTTTCCTAAGTATTTTGGTTGTTTATATCTCAGAGGGGCCTACCAGCCCCCTCCCTCTCACCCCCAGTGCGCGTTAGTGCCAGACTCCTTTCCAGTGCTGTTGTTAAAACAAGAAGGTGGAAGCTAAGCAAGCTCGTCTTGCACCATGTTCTGTCAAATCATAGACAATATGTACTGCATGTGCCTTTCTTTTTTATATTGTGTGGCAACTGCACTGAATCGATTCCTAACGGAATATCTGCATAAGATCATCGCAATACATCTTTATGCAAATATTCATCACCTAGAGGGCCCCCACTCTCGTCCTAGTCAGGGAAGTGGCAAAAACTGCACGCTGAGGTTGATCGATCGTGCAGACACCTCTGTGGCACTGGTGGCAACACCTCCCACCCTTTCTGGGTGTCTACAACAACAACAACAACGGCCCACTTGGCCGGCCAAATAAACAGGGTGAGATGACTGATAGCCCATGGGTGTCTCCCAGTCTAGGGGGCATGTTTGTATGCGTAACGCACACCGGCGGAATTTGGTGAGGAGGAGGGTCTGACCGGATGCAGTCCGGCTACTGAGGAGCTGGGGTCAGCATGCGGATGTTGATAGAGCAGTAAGTGGAGACTAGGCTGCAGGCACTGCCTTGTCAGTGCTGGTGTCGTCGAGGTGTTGTCATGAAGGTACAGCTGTTTTGACTGGGGAATCGGCCTGCTAAACATTAAATGCGTATCCTCGTGTTGTCGTAGACACAGACTGAAAGCTAATTTTACAGGAAAAGACTGTATATGATTGTAGCATGCATGAATATAACCTAGTTGGCCACATATTTCCGCACCATTCTAAATTCACGGCAAAATATCTCGTCTCATGCAAAGGCAATCCCTTTGAACTCGCACATTGACACCTGTAACACAGACTCCTTGAACACCTGAAGCAGAGACTCCTTGAAGGCTCAGAGTGTGTTAGAATATTCAGCTCGGGACTTCCCGTCCCGGTCAGCGTACCCCAAATGCGCTGCACAGAATAAAGAGACTTTAACATATTAAAGGAACTCGACAAAACAGTTTAGTGCTTCCTAGGAGCTTCTATCCTGATGGTCGCTGCTCTTATTGCTGTGTCAGCCACCATTGATTGGAGCAGTCGTTTAATCATGAATTATATGGCCATACTTGAATCTGCCCCTCTATGTTGATGTATTTAGGTACCTTATGTTTAGCCCAACGATGATACAAACGTCCTAACCGCATTTCGCAGTCTACGTTTAGCATTAGTTTTTACACCAGGAAAAATTCCAACGGCGAAGGCGGTTACATCAGTCCCTCCCCTTTCTCAGAGCCAAAGGGGACCCTAAGTAGCCTCAGGGACCCCTGCATGAAATATGAGGACTCATCCATTTATTTTCATGGATAACAATCCTTGGGAAAAAACTGTCACAGACCGATGCGAGATTAGCTATTAGCCTGACAACATAGCATCGGGTGCGTGTTGAGTATTTAGTCAACGGCTGAGTATATTTTTTTTCTGAGAGTGATAACTGGGTTATTCTATCAGCAGTGGATTTGGTGTCCTTGTGACTTCTATGTACATCAAATAAGTCGGACTCGAGGGAGTTTATGCAGGCGAATGAGTATCGGTGGCTTAAATCAATTCATTTAGATCGGGGCCAGCAATAAGCTTTTCGACCCATTCGCTATCAGTAAGATGTACATTTCACGCCAAGCTGGGGCGTGGGCCCGAATTTATTTCCATTGGGGTAGATTCCAAGATGGCTCCCAGTTTCTGATCCCGAGGGAGCCTCCGAGTTTTAAGGATCTAAACACTGAGGTGGGCCAGATATTCAGTTCTATCATATATATATATATATATATATATATATATATATATAACCATGTACAATGGTAATCGATCTTTTTTGACTTTAGGACTTGATTACACACCGACTGCTGAGGTCATATGGTGTCGCGAACTCTCACCATGTCGGAAGGGTATGTGTGTTGATCCATATCTTACCGGCACAGAAGACCACTCACTCCGCGTGACGTCATGGTCAGTAATTTTGAATATAAAATACACATATACCCGGGGGGCAAAGTGCCAAAAGCTGACCGGCGTGTTGTAAAAGGTTGTTGCACAGAAATGAAATCCCTGAAGATTCAGGATCATGACCTTGGGTGGACAACCGAAACAGCGCCTACTCGTTGTCCGCAGGAGGTGCATTTGTCAAAGGATGCACGCGCAAAATCGGCCCTTGCCTCTTGGACTTAAACGGCTTATAACTAAGCTAAAAAGACCGTTGGTGGCAAAAACATAATTTAATTTTCAAGCTCAAAATACACTGCTTTTACACATGTCAGTTTGTGTATTCTGGTTTAATCCTTTTTGCGGTGCCTCATTAACAACCCCATGGGAGATGACCTAGAAAATAATATATTTCAACATTTCTAAGCCTAACGTCTTACTTACTAACTGACGAGATGTTCAATGTCGGCATTCTCCGCTGGCGTCGTTCTCGTGTTTTTTAGTGTTTCGCCATTTGCAAGCTTCCTGCGCTATTTCTTTCGGTAATATTTTTTGGAAAAAAGTTCAAAATCGACCTTAGTTAGCGACAGAAGCAAGCATGGTGTGGCATTTGCATGTAGTATATCTTTGGACGTGGGCTATGAAAGTCAAATGTAGGTACTGATCTTTTGATCTCAACTCCTAAGGTCTGGTGCTACAATGGAAGAGACCGGGCAAACTCGGGGGTACCCTGCGCTACCGTTCATACCAGGGAACATATGCTTATGCGCAAATCATACCTCCTCAGTTTTCAGACGTGAGCTGCAATGCGGCACATAATAACTACAGGCGGACTAAATTACTCCCAAACATCACTGCCAATAAGGGTACTGCAGTGCGCTACATTTTGCATTGGACCACACATATACGTGTGTTTTGATGAATGGCCATAACTTTTGCAATAGTCTTTATAGTCTTACAAAACTTTGTGTTAATATATCAAACATGTGCAGCATTACATCTGCCAAATTTGGTGTTTGTTAACTGAACTGAGTTTAATCTACTTGAGTTTAACTGAAAGGGGTGTAACGATGTCCCTCAGGCGATTTTGCACGTGCTGGAGTATTGGGCAGAACACCCATTGCGCAATTTCCTATATAATATGGAGAACAATGGTTGATTTCAGTCAGGAAGATACCATTTGGAACTATTTGCTTATCCAATCAGTTATTACCAGCACTGAAGCAGGAAGCTAACATCTCGGACAAAGTTCCCCAATTGGCTTGAAAACAGTGCATTTGCATGCGCCCAGATATGACGTCATATCTCAATACCTCTTCTAGGTGTCTAAACCATTTTTGGAGAAATTATACCGAACATGTTAAGCGACATGTATGCAAAGTTTCACGGCTGTTCGTTTAACCAATACAGAGATACAGGTTTTGAGCCAGAAGGGGTGTTGACGTACACCTCTTTCGCTGAGCTGCACGTGCCAAAAATGACGTGATAGAACTAAACCAGAATACACAAACTGACATGTGTAGAAGCAGTGTATTTTGAGCTTGAAAATTAAATTATGTTTTTGCCACCAACGGTCTTTTTAGCTTAGTTATAAGCCGTTTAAGTCCAAGAGGCAAGGGCCGATTTTGCGCGTGCATCCTTTGACAAATGCACCTCCTGCGGACAACGAGTAGGCGCTGTATCGGTTGTCCACCCAAGGTCATGATCCTGAATCTCCAGGGATTTCATTTTTGTGCAACAACCTTTTACAACACGCCGGACAGCTTTTGGCACTTTGCCCCCCGGGTAATATCAACGACGCTGGGGGACTCATCTGGTAAGTGCAACATCCACGTGACGCCAGCTTTACTGGATGGGGATTCCTTGGCCTATTCAGAGGTCTGGCCTTGAAATATTAGAATTCACCTCCTGCGGTTGGCCTCAGAGGATCCTCCATCGATTTGAGCAGCATGCTTGGTTAGGCAGGAAGCCGAGCACACATGTCAGAGTTCTGAAATATGAATAATGTACGTATCAATGACGGTGGTACCTCTCTCCGACTAGTGGGATCTCCTTGTGACACTTCGTCTGATGAGGCCTCTTTTTCCTGTTCAGGGACAACTTCTCTCACCGGCCGGGGGATCTCTATAACGGTCAAGACAATTCCAAAGTTAACAACGAAGTATTATGTATGTATATTATTTATGTATACCAGTTGGCGACGACTTTGTAATTCATCAGGTCATGTAATAATATTTAAGTAAAGGAGTCATCTAATCATAAACACTCCTTAAGCAAAGGAGTATTTTATCAAAGGAGTCTCCTGAGTCAACCAAAGGACCTCCTAAAGTTTCATGGGCAGTTATGCAGCCTAACATAGGCCCATGCTCAACATTTCGACCTGATTTGCGAAGGTTCTTAACACCCGCACTGGAGGGGGTCTGGCACTAACGCGCACTGGAGGGGGGGCTGGTAGGCCCCCTAAGATCTCAGAAACTAAGACGCATAGAAAACAAAATTTGAAAGGTGGGTGGGGGTTATGGTGATCTGCATCATGACCAATTTTTATTGACCTAGGTCAATATCTTCAAGGTCAAACGAGGTCATAAAGGTCAACATTCCTTTCGATCCTGCCTTGGGTGTCGGACGTGCCTGCTCCGCTGCGGTGCTCTCTAGGTTGAGGTGTGTGCATAATTCTGTTATAGTATTATAGATTACCCGCTTTTCAGATTGTGAGGAGCCTTGAACTGAATTTTTTCTTGTAGATCCCAGTTTAAATTGGTCTGGGTCTTGTAAATTCGCGACTGATCGACTTTAGTGTTCAATTAAGGCTACTGATTGAACAATTTATTTGCAGTCTGTGGTGTCAACACCCGCGGACGCCATCTTTACTGCAATCGTCGAAACATTCAGTGCGTTGCTCTCGTCTGTCTCAGGCAAGGGATAATGAAAACCGTAGTTCTATAACTCAATGTGAGATAACCACGACAGAGATCCTACAACAAGTTTTCTCTTTATTTGTCATTTTTGAGTGGTGAGTAAACCTCCAGGCGTGGCAGGGGAGAGGAGTGGTACGACATTCATTCCAATTTGCTCTCAGAAAGTACATTAGATTTCTGCGGACATATATGGCGCTGGCCGTCTTTGTTTAGTCGCTTACATTGTTAGGTGGACCGACCTAAATTATATCTTCACTGCTAAATAGCAGATATAGTGTGGGGTGTTGGTAATTTTGTGTCTGCTCTGTGTTCTTGAACCCTGGACTGCGCTTCCAAACCATGAAGCCTTCCATTAAGTTTTTGGAAAGTACAATTGAAACTCTCAAAGAAGAAGTAGAGTCCTATAAAAAAGAGCTTCAAAACGTAAAGGACGAGTTGAAAGAACTGCGCTCAGAGATGACAGAAACTCAAATTAAAGTCTCAGAAAATATTGATCGTAGAGAGGCTGTTGAGAAAGGTTTTGTTGCTCTCGATAAGTCCTGTACTGCTGTAGCAGAGGCCCAGTCCTATCTCTCTGCTCAACAAACCAAATTAGGGTCTGCCCAACAACAGCTGGGGAGTTCTGTGGAGGAGCTAGCCCAGTACAGCCGGAAGTACACACTGCTACTATCAGGGAAGGCTGTACCTCCTCCGCAGGATAATGAGGATACCCGTACTGTAGCGTCCAGACTGATGAGGGAGCACCTTGGGGTGTCAGTAACTCATGGAGAGATGACAGCCTGCCACAGGCTCCGAAACAAAAAAGTCATACTGGTTCGTTTTGCCTACTTAGAGCAGAGAATGTATGTTTATAGTCGCAGGACAAGGCCTACTCGACATGGACTCATAATTCACGAGAGTCTGACAGCTGAGCGCTTGGCTGTAGTCAAGGTGTTGCAGAGCCTCCATAGCCCCCGTGAAACATCTCCATTTCAGTCATACTATACGAGTAGTGGTCGCATTTTTGTGAAATTCCGCAATTGTGTGAGGGCAACTGAGATCATGGTGGGAACATCAAAAGAGGATATCCTAAAGTTGTGCGCTGAACAAGGGGTTGGAATGTGTGCTGGGGAGGGAACTGTCTCTGGCCAGGCTGGAGTGCATGTGGGGGCGCCGGAGAGGGGTGGGAGCCTGGGCATGGCTCCCTTGCACGGGTTGGATGAGCGCGAGAGAGTTGCTGCTGCCCAGGGTCCTGGAGATGGTGGGGCCTCTGTGTTGTCTGCCGATGGGTCGGGTTCGGGCTGCCTGGGTGCTGTCCCTGGTTCTTCTGCTGACGCCCATTCCGGGGATCTGACTAGCCCGACCGAATCTGGTTTGGTTACCAAGGATTCAGATGAGTCGGGCGGCCCAAGGGACATGTGCTCTGTGGAGCAGTCGGCAGCCTCATTGAGTGTGGATGGTGACAGGGCCCATGCATCCAGTGGGGCGGTTGGCTCCCCCAAAGCTGATGGAGGAGCCTATGCTGTGGCCGTGGGTGTGGGGCCTCCACTCTTGTCTGGGTCCAAGGGAGATGCCCTTGGCCAGCCTGTTGGGGTGCTGGCTTGCGAGTCAGGGGGCAATATGGGTGACACCTTAACACCTGCAAGGCCAATGCCGGTTCTCACGCCTGCCGTCCCTCCGCAGATGGCCGGCTTGCGCTCGGCTGGGGGCCGGGGGGTGCTCCCGTCTTCGGTGGTGCAGCCTGTGCCGCTCCCGCTTGGAGAGGGGGCTCGGCCGTCTTCTCCTCTTACGTGCACAGCAACAACTTATAAGGTCTAGACTTCTGGGGGACCCCAAACCTGAGCTGCCATTTGAAAACATATGCATTTTTTTCCTCAGTCATTTTTTTCTCTTTTTTTCTCCTCTGTTCCTCCCATCATATGTTCTCACCAGACTATTAGCGGTCTCACTATTAGTTGTATTTTCAGTTGTTGCCCCAAAGTTTTTTTTTTGTTGAATTATCTGTCAAATCTCAGTCCAACTAAGTCATTCCTCAATTGGAAACTTTTATAGATTCTGGTTGTTCTCACATAATTTCATATGAGCTCCTCTTGCCTGATCTATGAAAATTATATTAGTTATTGTCTAACCAGTTCCATGACTCCTTCAGGTCTTCACCAACTGGAGGAGCTGACTTTTTCTGGCCCAGCTGAGCCGATGTCAAGTGCGATGGCATGACATCATCTGGAGCACTCTCAAGGTCATTTCTTTTTTTTTGCATGGATACTCTAAATTTCTAGTGCTTTATTTGAGAAATGCCAATACCCAATACTTAATATGATAGCTTAAACCTAGTGTCTCACCCCCCACCCATTAGATTGTACCTGTTTCTGGTTGGTCCACCTAGCTATTGTCTGGCGCAGATACATACTCCCTGTGGTTCTATTAGCCCCCCATATATATATTTTTTTCTCTTCGTTGACCAATAGTTTTTTTTCTGTTGTTGGAATTTGGAGCTGTTTATTGTCTTCATCTGTAAAACTGTGCTCCATTGCCAATTATTCTAGATATCGTCCCAATTTTTCAGAACTTGATGATGACACAAAATTTATTGCGGGTAGTGTGCAAAACATTCTTGACTCATGCTGCTATAATTCTATCTCAGATGTCCACAAGAGCAATTTTGAACCAAACCAGATCTCAGTAATACATTTGAACATCAGATCTCTTCCCAAAAATTTTGACGCACTTAACCTCTTCATCTCACGCATTAAGCCTAAACCCCAAATTATTCTAGTCTCTGAACTCTGGTTATCCCCTGGACTTGAATCTTCATACAATATTCCTGGTTATTCTTTTGAGACTTCATCACCACCTGAAAGCAAAGGGAAAGGGGCTGGAGTCTACATCTGTAAAACCCTCTCTTATAGCAGGAGAAACAATCTTGAATCAAAATCCGTGAGCCATCAATCAGTCTTTCTGGAAGTTACTAACCCCCTCGCCTTTAATATTATCATTGGTGCGCTGTATAGATCTCCCTCCTATCCATCAGCTCTTTTCATTGACTACATAGAAGCTACTGCAGACACCATCTCAAATGAAAATAAAGTATGCATCATGGGAGGTGACTTTAACTTTGATATTTTGAAATCAGATTCTCATGAGCCATCTCGCTGTTTTCTTCATGCACTTTCTTCCTTGGGGTTCTTTCCATGCATCTCGGTTCCCACTAGGATAACATCTAACTCCCAAACACTTATTGACAATTTTTTTGTAACGACACCTCTTTACTACACTCATCCTCAGTTATTGTCACAGACATCAGTGACCACCTCCCTATCTGGCTACAGCTAAAAACAAAATTGGAAAAGTTGAAAACTTCTCCTCCATCTCAATTTCCATTTGACTTTAGGAAGATCGACATCTTGAAGCAAAACATACTCTCTAGGCTTACCGATTTTTTCTCAATAAACGATCCAAACATTGCAGCAGAATCTCTCCAACGAACTATCACCACAGAAGTAGATAATTTGAGAATTAAAAAAACACATAGACGGACTGTCCCCATCCAGCCATGGATCTCGTACCATCTTCTAAAATGCATTAACAAAAGAAGTGACCTGCATAGGAAATTTATATCATCAAGAAGTAAATCGGATGAAGTAGCCTACAAAAAATATCACAACTCCCTTACTGCAATTCTGCGAACAGCAAAAAGAAATTATTTTCAACGTAAATTTGAAGAATATAAGTCCAACCCAGTAAAGCTCTGGGACACCCTCCTAAGTATAGTTAGAAAAAGTAAAGTATTCAAGGAACTCCCAGAAAATTTCCAATATGAAGGTGCCTCGATCTCAGACCCCTCAAAAATTGCCCAGCATTTCAATAAGTTTTTCTCCACAATAGCCACCTCCCTTGATGCGGTTCTCCCCAACCCACTTCGGATCCTCTCAATTATCTTGACAATGAAGTATCCAATTCTTTTCTATTCTCTCCTGTCACGACTTTCATAACTGAGAATATTATCAATTCGCTAGGAAGCACAGGTGCTGGATTTGATGGCATAAGCTCCAAAATTTTGAAATGTTTATGTTCTACTATATCTCCCCATATTACTCACCTATTTAATCTCTGCCTTTCTGTTGGTATTTTTCCTGATCAACTCAAAACTGCTGTGGTAATTCCTGTGTTTAAATCAGGCGATCGTACTAACTTCACAAACTATCGACCTATCTCGATTCTCCCTGTTCTCTCCAAGGTATTAGAAAAAATCGTATACAAACAAGTTCTGGATTTTCTTACTTTCAATAATATTATTAATGAAAATCAATTTGGCTTCCGACCCAAGCACAGCACGTACATGCCGATCTCAATTCTCTATGATAACATAACTTCATCACTTGTCTCCAAAAAAGCTTGTGCTGCCATCTATCTTGATTTGTCCAAGGCCTTCGATACAGTCAATCACTCAATTCTTCTATCGAAACTTAGTAATTATGGCGTCAAAAACAAAGAACTAAATTTTTTCAAAACTTATCTATCCAATCGAAGTCAATATGTTAAAGTAAACAATGTCAAATCCAGTACCCCTGCTCATATCCCACTAGGTGTACCACAAGGTAGTGTCCTTGGTCCCCTCCTATTCTTGCTTTATATTAATGATATCAAAAACAGCACTCAAATTCCAAAATTCTTGCTTTTTGCTGACGACACTGCACTCTTTTTCTCCTCCAATACTCGTGAAGAACTATTGACTAACATCAATAAAAGTCTCGGTGATATAACCTCCTGGCTAAATTGCAACAGGCTTACGCTGAATGTAAAAAAATCAGTTTATCAGTTATTTCCCACTACCAGTAAAGACTTCTCTATCAACATCAATGGTATAACGCTTGCCCGTTCATTTACTACTAAATACTTAGGGGTCTCAATTGACGAGGATCTGAGGTGGGTCTCTCATATAAAAAACGTAGAAAATACATTGTCAAGAAATATAGGTCTAATGAAAAGAGCTCAATATTTCTTAGAACCCAAACAACTTCTCCTGCTATACAATGCTCTCATACTTCCCACCCTCTTGTATGGACTCCAAATTTGGGGAAATACCTTTACATACAAATTGAACAAATTATCGGTCCTACAGAAAAAAGTGTTCGAATAATTGACCAAGCAGAAAGACTTGCCCACTCCAGTCCCCTCTTCAAAAAGTATAATATTCTCAAGTTAAATGATCTAATCAAATTTGTAACTCTGAAGGTCCTACATGACTTTCTTTCTGGCGCTCTACCGTCCCCCCTAAGCACATATTTCACTCTTAGAACTGATAGTAACTACCAGAGAAATTTCAGACAGAACAGCCATTTTGTAGTCCCTTATGCACCCACTGTCTACAGAAAGTTCTCTCTCTTCGTCTGTGCTCCACGTGCCTGGAATCTAATTGTTTCGTCACAGATAAGAGATATAGCTGATGTGCCTAAGTCTAAGTCATTCTTTAAAAAAGTTGTACAAAAGCTATTTATTGACAGTTACTAGGTTAGTACATATTCCTTAAGAATAGAAAGCGCACTTATTTCCATCTCGCCTGGTAAAATAACTCAAGATAATGTCGCCTCAATAACCCAGATTAAAATCTTTTACATGACTTGGCGCGGAAACTTAACTATGCGGTAGACCTCAGGCGTCGTTACAGGCCTGCCTCCGACACCCTACTACCTGTTCCTGAATCAGCCCCCCAACTGCCGTGCTCTCCCTCAGTCTCGCCTGCTCAATCTCATTCTCGTGCGGCAACAACTATCACTGTCCTCTCCCTCCGAAACTAACAACATATTTGCTTCGGCAGCTCGGCTCGGGGTGTCCTGCCCGGCCGCGTCCTGGCCGGGCTGCCCCTGCCTCGGGGGTGCGCCTGGTGGGGCGCGCGGCTGGGCGGCCGGGATGGCGCTGGCTGCTGCCGGTGGCGGTCCCGGGCGGCGTGCCGGCGGGTGGCCCCTGACGGCGGGGCGCTCTGCGTGGTGCGCGCGCCGGGCGCGCTGCCTGGCTCCGTGGGCGCGCCGCCGTGCGTGCGCTGACGTCGGTCTGCCGTGGTGTTGGTTGTGCGGGCGCGGAGTGGCGCTGCTGTAGCTGGCGGCTGTGCCGGTGTGGCTCGCGTCGGGCGCGGCCGTGACGCTGGTGGCGCGCTTGGCTCGCGCGGGCGGGCGCGCGGCGTTTGCTCTGGGCGCTACGGCCGCATGATGTTTGATGCGCGGGGCTGCCGGACGGACCGAGCCGTGATGTGGTCATCTATGTCCTTGCTGAGTGTGCTGTGGTGTGGATGGAATTTTAAGCTATTTTTGCGTTTTTACCAGCGTATGTATGTCATGATGCTTTGTACTGCTTCTCTCTGCCGATGGCTTTAAGCCTCGAGCTTTGCCGCGCTGATGCCCCCGACGTTATGTAGGGGCCCCGCGCCGGGGGTGTCATAGTAGCGCGTGATATACGTGTATGCTTTATGTATCGCTTTACTGGAAATATATCATGTATGGACGTAAACTTGGCCATGCTGGGGACCGACCGGTAAATGCCGTGATTATGCGGAAAAATGGCGCGAATAAGCTAAAGGCGGACCAGGGTCATATAGAGAAGGTCTCAAAGAGCCTTCCCTTCAATTTTGGGGTCAAGGTCATTCAAGGTCATCGACCTGTACGGTCACAATATAGTATACTGCTTATAATGTACACTTTGACTAACACTATAGCCACTGTTTGGCGGGAAATTAAGATTGACCTTTGCAAATGACATTTGACCTTGCCCTTTGACCTTGACCTTGGTATTGGGGTACCTTATCGATGACGTCATAGCATAACGTACGTCAGACCGGGTAACGTCATTTGACCGGAAGCACTGTGGTCAATGATCTTGAAAGTGCAGATATGACCTTGACCTGTGACCTTTGACCTTGACCTTCATGTGAGGTGACCTTGACATATAATCACGGTTATATGGTGTTATGACTTCACCACTCGGTCTCCAATGCAAGCTAACTGGTCCGACCGCGCGATTACGGCGATCTCAAAATGCAGGTCTGATTTTAAAGCCTATAAGTCAAAAACTTTTCGACCGATTTTCAAAACATTTTCACCAATCGACGCGCTATTAAAGTCTGTTTAATGTCGGAAAGTATCCTGTTTCGGCTACGAGCGGTTCTCCGGCCACCTCGGAAAAACAGGTGGGGGGCCTCCGAGGCCCCCTCCAGTGCGCGTGTTAATGGACCACGGGCCTCTCACAAGTTTGACGCACCCTTACGAAGGAGGGAGCCCACGGATAGTCATTAAAAAATCCACAACTTGTAAACAGAATCCCCTGTCTTGCTGGCAAGGCACCTCCAGGCCTGTGGAGTCGACTGACCCTTCACCCAGTTGCCTCGGGTGGCTGAAGACCCTCAGGAAGACTGGCAGGGCCCTGAAAACAGCTGTTGGCCATTTAAAAGTTATGTTATTTCATGAATGAGGGGCCCCTAGCTGATGCTGCTCCGCTGAAATTACAAGAGAAACTTCAATGAAGAGCTCGAAAAGATACCACTTGTTTTAAATTCAGTATAAAACTTCCCGTATTTATCACCACAATTAGTCGACAAATTACCCAAAATGGCCGACGATTTCTTGAGCCCTAGCAATGATGGCAATGGGGTTCCGGATGAGTGAAACGTATGTACATACATTTCGCTGAGAATGGACGATAAGACTAGAACGGAGCACATGAAGATAGTAGGAAGAGCCAGCACACGCGAGTCAAAAACATCCATAAACAAGTCACCCATTAGTATCAACCGTCCATTATCCTTAGAGCTGATTGTTTTGTAGCGACATGAGCCGCCATCACTGGCACACGCCGACAGTCGTGTGTCGGCCCGGCCTGAGCGGGCGGCGGTGAGGCGCGCCAGCGCCGGCCACGCGACTGGTCCGTCTGATGATTCCATTCGTCATCTGTCCTCAGCGCTATGAGGGTCGCGTTCATCAGACCAAGGAATCTCATTAGACGGCCGCGAGCTGCGGCGCTCTTCCCTCTCGGCTTACGGCGAGACCGCATACCAGCGGCGCACGTGCACGGCATGGCAGCTGCAGCGCTAATGTGCGAGGTCACTGCATGACCGTTGCATACACGTTCGGCATGTTCCATTACGAGGGAATAGACGTACGAGCTGCTGTTGGATAGTAAGATGGTCTTAAAACATACCACCACTAGTTAGTTTTCGTAGTTTTGGAAAGCCCCGACCGTCGTGTCAGTTAACAAGGCGAACTTACAGTGATATTATACCTTTCTAATAATCAGGTGTATAAACATTCCGATAATAACATCCACTAATAAGTAAATTAAGAAAAAATGGTGGGTTGGCTCATTGAAAATTAGTGGATTTGCAGCTGGCAGACCTCTAAAATGGAAATTGCACCAAGCACTATATTTCATTTTTCTACTTCCGATTCATTCGCCTAAGGCTAGAGATATCTTATCGACCCAGGAAGAGGAGGGAGGGGGAATCCTGGGTGAGCTAATAAAGGCACTGCAATGCAGGTCCCATGTAGAACCTATGGGAGACCCAAAATTCAGAGAGGTCCCAACGCCCTTCTCAACCCAGGGATTTCCTCCCATATTTTTAATCGCTTAGAGTTTAAGTCTAGCCTTAGTGTTTTGCAAACATAGACAGATATCTAGTCTGTGATGGGAGCGTGATACTGTTTTAACTGTATCTCATCTGTTTTTTTCAATTGCATTTTTAACATAGTAGGGACATAGTTTGAACATAGTAGTAGTACATTTTGATCCTATAAATGTATGTATATATATTTTTTTAATATGACGGCAAAATGGGCCTTTGTTACTTTTCGGGTAAGTGATTCTATGGTCCTAATAAGCTTCTTGTTCTCGCGATTGAATTCTCTTAAAATAACACCAAGCGACTCTGGGCTTTGCAACGTTTCGATATTTCTTATATCATCCTCGGGCATAATTAAACATATCAAATACACAGCAAAATCTATCTAGTGTTCGTAAATATTCGCGTCGGACTCCATACCTTCTAAAATGAGCGAACATTATTTCATAGCATAGGAAAGTAAATTCATAGCATAGGCAAGTAAAAAAACAATCACAAGAGATGCGTTATTCGTGCGGGCACTTCGTTTTCAAAGTTTGCACGTTACCATTATCCTTAAAATCTAAGACACAATCCTTAAAATAGACATAGCCACCAGATTCATCTGGTGGCTAAACTAGCGTTGTATGAAAGCGCCCCGTAGAGACTACATAGCTAAAACCCAGAACATCTAGCTGTTAAAATGCGAACTCGTACTAAAATATGTTAGTTTAACGCAATTCAAATATCATTGTGTATCCGTGTGTGTTTATGATTGATTATGTCCAAGATTTTAAGGATATTGGTAACGTGCAAACTTTGAAAACGAAGTGCCCGCACGAATAACGCATCTCTTGTGATTGTTTTTTACTTGCCTATGCTATGAAATACTGTTCGCTCATTTTAGAGGGTATTGAGTCCGACGCGAATATTTACCAACACTAGATAGATTTTGCTGTGTATTTAATATGTTTAATTATGCCCGAGGATGATATTGGAAATATCGAAACGTTGCAAAGCCCAGAGTCGTTTGGTGTTATTTTAAGAGAATTCAATCGCGAGAACAAGAAGCTTATTAGGACCATAGAATCACTTAGCCGAAAAGTAACAAAGGCCCATTTCGCCATCATGTTCAACGAATATTGCATCAAAGAAAACCTGCTCCCGAAGTACTCATATATATATATATATATATATATATATATATATATATATATATATATATATATACATATATATATATATAAATATATGTATATCAATTTATATTTCTCTCTCTTTCTCACTCTCTCACTCTCTCTCTCTCTCTCTCTATCTATCATCACCTTGATGAAGGTGTAACAGCAAAACGTTGGGCTATTTAATGAGTAAACAGTGAAACTAGCATAACAATGCTACAAAAGTTTGGCTTTCATATACGCATCACTCAATCTGTTCCAGCATCATGCAGGCAACCTCAGCCATAGTATATGTTAATAAATTAATGGCCCAGATAATTTCACTCCCCTTATCAGCTTCCCTCGCTAAGATCCAAACACATAGAGAGCGCTGAAGTGTTTCCCTAACTGGCCTTAGACAAAGAACGGCGAACAGGTCCTCGGTGCCAGGTGAGCCGAATAAATCTGGAGCTGAATTCGTTATTGGAAACACGAGTTCCAGCCCAAGCTTACAACGGCAGCGAACTACACCTCGAGTACTCGAAAGAAAATAAACAGGCTCCAGCATGATACACCGAAGGGTGCGTGTTCTGACATAAATCTCCGCTTTTCTGATCTTGTTTGCTTCCTTGCAGTACGCACAGAGCGGCTTTTAACGGGTAGCGCCGCCACTCGGCGCCCTCTGGAACTACACGACTAAATATTTACACCTGGAATGACGCTCGTTCGACGTTGGCCCAAACATCTTGGAATGCTTCGACAGTCAGTAGCGCGCCGGGACCCGGCCAACTGCAGCTTCGAGTTAACACCAACAACTCACAATGGTGGAATTTTGGAGCCCACGGCGAGCCTCAGAGGTGGCAGTGATATACACAACGGCGCGAGCTAAATCGGCCGCATCCGGCGGGGGTAAACATCAATACACAGACAGGTCATGGTCTGGAGCGGCCGGCACGCTCCGACCACTCATCACCTCCATCACGGCTGCAGCATTCACCTCTGTATCAACAACACAGGCACCAACAAACGGCGCATACCAGAACAGAATTAGACTGATAAGGTGGGGCTGAATGATGTCTGCTGCCGCCGACCGGCTGCTTGGTTCTGTGGTCAACGTTCATCAACAGAGGATCTTATCCATGGTTGATATTTCAGGTGCCGAGTATGCCAGCTTCGCTGCAAAATCCTGATGTCGACGTCCCATCACTATAATGGACTCGACTGGCCACGAATGGAACACCAGTAGTCCCTTTGGTTATCTTACGGAATTTTCACAGCAAGAATAAGAAATACTCTTGAGAAGCTGGCTGGCATGGAGACCGTAATACTGACAGGAAAGTGAAGCTTGAAATGCCAAGAAGATGTCAATTACAAGGCTACGAAACATGCCCAACACATAGACACTTAAGCTGGTGTACTCAACTCCTCGGTTAGAGCGTTGGATTGCCACTTTAAATGCGAGCGTTATGGAACTATATTATGGGCTGCATGACGTATGTTTGGCGTATGGAGGCAGTTCGGGGTGCTTGATAGTGCCTTATTTTCTTACAGGTCATATATACATGGTAGTTAGATAAATGATATTGCATCCATAGATATGTCACATACTCTTGGCATTTAAAACTTTTCACCCTAAGCGGGTATATCTAAATAAGAGGCAAATGGTTGCTGTTTAAAAATAACATTTTCACGAATGGAATGAGGTGACCTGTGCCCTTCCTTGACCTCCCAGATAACACAGGTCCATTATGCATGGGCAGATCCAGGAAGCATGAGAGACATGTGTGCCCCCCTCCGAATCAAGCCTTGGCGCCCATGGTGAAATAGCCTCGGCGCTCCACTGAAACGTTATTGTCGACCCCTGAAAAGCCGCTGCCCCCCCCCCGCTGTCCTCCCTCCCCCTCCCCCCACGCAGAGTACGAGTATCGGCGCCCCGGTGATTCCCTGATATTTGCGCCGTCCAAGAGGAGTGCCCCTCTGATCCGGAAAGTGCCCCTCTGACCAGTTGCCAACCCGCGTCCCCGCCAACGATCAGAAATCATGGATCAACCATGTCATTATGTACGTGTGCAATCATGCAACGTACGAACATTATAATAGTTGGTCCTGCCTCTCTTGCAGGCACTTCATCCAGTTCCATAGGATTCTCCACGCTGCTGATCAATTTGAGGAAACGTGCGCAGAAATATGATGATCAGGCACCATTCTCACAGACCGATCGCTGAGCACTGCAGCGGCCACAAATCGGACACACATTAAAAGTCCCAAGAACTTGATGAACCAAAACCAAACTCGACCCTACCAACTTGAACCTGGCACCACCAAACTGTAGACAAAAATCAGCAACACTAACAGAATATGTCAAAATATACCTATATTGTCGAACGCTACCGTGCAGCCAGCTCAGTTGAAACTGGCAGCCTTGACTCGCAGATGGCGGGAGGCGGTGGGGGAGAGGGTGTGGGACGAACGCCACTGAGCTCACCTGGCGCTGGCTCATGGCCAGTCTTGACTGTCACCTGCCTTTCCTTCCGGGGTGGCGAGAGGGAGGTCACAGCGCGGACCAGGAACCAAGGGAGTTTGGACAGCCAACTGGGATCGTGCACCATGAGATGAATGTAAGAAAACGTGATTAGGGTACTGCATACCCAGTGGCGGATCCAGGACATGACTGGAGGGGGTCGGGGCTAGGAGCCTGAGTCTCTACCGCCACTGCCTCGGAACAGTCTCCGGCAATGCATTAAACTATAGGCACTCTGACATTCCTGGGGGGCATCAGCCCATCTAGTATCTGCCACTGTTCATACTCTATTCAGCATGTTATGGTGTTGGTTGGTTGGTTGGTTATGAATGTTAGGTGTCAGGATAAATGTTGGGTAAAATAAGCTCACGTCCTATGTAAATACCACAGACACTTCCAGACTATCCACTTCACTCTCCATTTTAACCTCGGGCGCAAATCGCCTCGTTTCGATCACTAAGGTCAACTACAGCCGGGCTCGGCGCAGACGTGTGCTCCATGTTTGGCGGCGAGGCACGTGCTCCCCGAAGCGCTCAGCCGGTCACGTGCCGATTTACTCCACCGCGTGGGTGCCACGGTTGTAATGGAAACAGATGCTCATGCTGAGTCAATTCAGGAAGTAGCGGCAGCTATAGCAGCACGACCTCGCTCAACTGTCCGATGTTGTATCGGTCCAGAACGTGTCTATGACACCATCGTGAAGGGTCATGTAAAGGGCGAGGTCGGAAAATATTGGTCATGTCAAGCAGTGCTGTCGAGTGATTTATTTCTGGCCCTACCGTGGTGCCAGCCCTTTAGCGATGCATTACTAGCAAATTTAATCACTGCCGATGAAATGGCTTTTCTCGATAATATCCTCGTGACGCGGCCATTCAATTCGCAGTTATATATGACCCATGGCTCAACCATTTCAATCCTTATTTTCGGTACAAGCCAGCGATCATGCCCCAGGATTATTAAGTCATACAAAGCCATACCATTTTCCCGAGTAGTTTGTTTCTCCCGTTACAGAAATTGGACCATATTTCAATTTTTAATGCCAAGGTAAGATCAAGAATGTATTTTCTTACCCGTTTACAATGTAAAATATTATATATTATATAAGTAGCTGAATAACGCTGTGAGCGCAAATATGAATATCATATATTTAATGTGACGTTAGGTCAAGGCATTACACTGATAACAAAAGGGGAATATACCCATAACTGGGGCTGCGTTTGGTGAGACGACCTCACCCAACGCCGCATGTTACCGGTTTCCTTTAAGTTATTGTGGTGTATTATATAAGTGTCACGTTGTGCAAAGCTAACGTAGCAGGACAGTGCATAGCTAAATCTGATGGAAAGTACGGAGCGAACTCAGGTCACCAAATTAAGCACGGTCTCAAAATATTGGCTGACTTAGAAAGCCCAAACATCTATCAGTTTCGAGTCTATTTAGATCATCAAGGATAAGGCAATTTCCATTCCACTTGAAAAGTTTAGCAGCGCTCTTCTGCTTTTGTCAGCATCGGATGTCCGCGTGATCCAGTCGCTCACCATGAACCATTCCAGGCCGATCGCAGAGATCAATGACCTTTGGATCTTGAGCGACAAGTTTGACATGCTGGACGGCAACGTCGTTAGGCATATTATGCTAACGAGGCGCAGCATGCAGATAAGCAAGCTATTAGCGGTGGCCTGGGGCATCTGCCTGATTGAGTTAGCTTTTACAAGTCCCGGAGACAACGGCTCGTTGAGAATCATTTGTGGTATGAACGGTCGATGCTCTTTCATGATTTCATGCTCGGTGGCTGGGGCTGGCGGTAGTTATTCAATAATGCATGCAACAGCAGCGTCCCAGGAAGACGAGTCAATTAATGCTGCTTTTACAGATGAGACAGGGTGGAGGTTGAAACATAAAACCCCCACTTTAATTACGGAAAGGCATCAGCCAGGCGGGATTACTTTCCAGGTAAGTTAGGGTTGTGATAACCTGAAAAATATTGGTCCAATCCCCTTCCTGGCATACCTCATTCAGGTCTCCCAGGCCTGGTGAAAGCTCCCTATTTATCAGAATAGCATCCCAGACATGTTTAAAGAAATTGGAACTGGTGGGGGATTTGGTTGGAAAGGGCACGAATTCCCACCAAAAGGGCAGTGTAGGGTGCAGGGTTGTGGATATACGCAGTGTAGAGGTGTGTATGTAGTCAGTACAGGGGTGTGAATATGACCAGTGAAGGGGAGGGGATACAGTCAGTGTAGGGATGTGGATGTAGTCAGTGAAGGGGTGTGAATATGGCAAGTGAAGGGGAGGGGATATGGTCAGTGTAGGGGTGTGGATATAGTCAGTGTAGGGGTGTGGATATAGTCAGTGTAGGGGTGTGTATATAGTCGGTGTAGATGTGTGGATAAAGTCAGTGTAGGTGTGTAGGTATGACCAGCGTAAGGGCGTGAATATAGTCAGTGCAGGGGTGTGGATATAGTCAGTGTAGAGTAGACCGTTTAGGGGTGTGGATATGACCAGTGCAAAGGTGTGGGTATGGCCTATTTCGGCGAGATCCGGTTGTTGATCTCACGGCGAGAGGTGTGGGAGGAGATGGAGGACAGACTCAGGTAGGGATTATGTCGCTCTGCAGCTTCAATGCCAATTGCAGTGTTGGGGAGGTTCGAATTACACCGCCAGCAGGTGTTTTCAACGAGATGAGCAGCAGGAAAATTGATCATTAATGAAGTTCAAAGGAATAGGTTTGTTAATAAACATTTATATATTTCAAAGTGACGAAAATTCAAATCGTGATATGCGTGACAAATATTACATTAGGACTGTAGCGAATTGCGTGGTGCAAGTGAAAATATCACCCCCGAGAGAACCCAAATGAAATGTTAAGTTTCGGATCGGATTGGATAAAAACGTTTTTTCAGAACTATATGCTGTTTAAAGAAACCATATACGGTTGAGAGCGGTGTTTGTCAAACTTAAAGAGGCCGAAAAGATATGTAAAAATACAGCAGCTTCCGCCTGTAAGCCATCATCGGTTGGAGTCAAATCCAGAAAATAGAAACATTGATTAAAGTATTTACCATGGCCGTCTGCCGCACTTATTGCACACTAAAAGAAAGTTCACATCTGAAAACCAGGGTGATTTTCAATATCTCGTATTTAGCGCCTTTCAAGCATTAAGAAGTGATCTTGGGGCGAAATAAAGGTATTTCCAATAGTATGTGCAACAAAATGATGCTACAAAACATTTCCTATTTTCTGAGCAGGTTTCCTAAAAAAACTAAGCACCAGATGATTGAGCTATCATGACATCTTCCAGAACTTCTCAAATTGCGTTAACAATTTGTAAGCGCCCGTTTGCAGCCCTGTTGGTGAAGTACCAGTGGCATTTTTGAAAGCGCCGAGGACGGGGTCAATGTGTACTGTCGGTTCCTCCTTCTGCCGCTAGATGGCTGGCTGCCTGTGGTAAACTTGGGTCAGGCCACTGACGTCACGTGACGTGAGCATAGTGATGAGGTTTAATAATTGCTTTGTATTTGGAATAGACATGATTTGCGCTGTTGTGGTAGAATATTCTTAAGTAGTCTGTTCTTGAGTCGTGAAAGGTCTGAGGTTTCAGTTGGAGGTGCGATGATTTCGATAGTGCGTCTTGTGTGTAGGGACTTTGACTGACGTCATGCGAATTGCTGCGGGCGCTGTGTGGTGACCTGGGTCGGCTGTCGAAGGGCGTTGGTCTTTTCGCTGACGGACGCTGTGGTGACGAGATGTGCGTAGAGCCCGGCTGCCCTCCGTAAGTACTTTATGGCACGCGTTTATCAATGTGATTTGCTATGCGTGATATGCTTTCGATATTTAGTTAAATCTCAGGAGTTTTCCATGCGATATTTTCTTGGTTTTCGAGTTATCTTTATATATTTGTAACGACACGTTTAACTCGTAGGTCTCTGGCGGCCATGTGACTATTTATGAGCCGTGATCCCGAGCCGGTGGGGTCCCGTGATGGAGCCAGATGTCTGTGTACGGCGAGATGGAGAAGCTGCGCGTTGCCGTCATCTATGGAAGCGCAACGAGTCGGTACGTTTATGTTGCAAAGATGTTTGTTTCGGATTAGCGCCCGGTTGATCATGTTTTCCAATAATTGTGAAGTTACCCTCTTAGGTATTAGTATGATGAGTATTTAGAGTTGGTCGTGAAACGGATTAATCGAAAATTGTGTTATCTTTGGCTCGAAGTGGCGTCCCTGTGAGCATGGGGGTTTTTCCGAATTGTGATGCTCGTTTTCGTCCGCAGAAACGGAATAAAACCGTCTCGTAAGAAACGGTTTTCCAGTCTTCGAGCTGCCCTTTCGAGATCGGCGCGCGGCACAGAAAGAATTTATTACAAGGTACAAGCTTAAAATTCGTGTTTCTACAAGGTTTACCATTGCAGAACAATAGTTGCACCGTAGTTCAATTACCGAAGTAAAACAACCCTAGTTACGTCACTAGCATAAAGCAATGCAATTACTACGGAATGACAACCTTGCCTTGTGCCACAATAGTGCGCGCCTCGTTCATACCTGGTTCATCGCTTGCTTGCGCACCAGCTCTGCACTAACTGAATACTAGGCGTTGTAGTGGCATTGTAAGTAGCTGGTAGGTAAAGCTAGGGCGTTGTTGCACCCTTGCTCGGCCATTGTCGTTTGACTATGGTTTCAAATACCTGCTCGGGTTAGGGTCGCCATCTTGCTTTCTGTTTACCCGTGGCAATACACAGTGGCCTGGCACGCATGCCGTGTAGGTTAGAATAAATGTGACTTGCTTTAATCAATCGTGGAGCTTTGGAAGCTGTCTGGAATATTTGTCAGTGATCTGCGAGTGGAAAGTATTGTTCTCTGTTCCAATAGTTGAAAAGTGAGGCAATTTGGAATGGTCAATCCAGGTCCAGGTAAGTAGGTATGTGGTTACTTCCAGGCATGTATGCCATATTGGTATTAAGGCTCATATTTTCGTGTCAAACGAGCACAGACTATTTGATCATATGGCTTAGGTACCTGCAGTGGGTAGAACCTAATTGTGTTTGCCTTATGGGCCCGTCTGAAAAATAGGGTGAGTTGAGTTCCAATATGATCTTGTTGGTGTCTTCAGATGGATCGGCGCCTGATGAGTGATGCTGTGTTTTACCGATATGGGTAAGACAACGTGCGGGCTATTTTCTTGCTTGAGAGGTGGCTCAATGCTTACCCTTTTCTACCGATGGTCTTCCGGTTGCATTTGGGGCCAGAAAACGCTTTAGCTTTCGCATAGAGACTGAAAAGTTCCTTTTGAAGCAGAGGTAGGTACAAGGGGAGGGGCTAAGAGGGCTCAAGCCCCCTTCCACACCATGAAATGTCAGAGTGCCTAAAGTAAATGCGTAGTCGGATGCTGTCCAGACACTATGGCGGGGGAGGCGCGAGCGCCCAAGCTTCCCCCCCGAAATGAAGTCCTGTATCTGCCGCTATTGTAAAGACGTAATCCGAGTCTCGTTTTACCCTTGTAAGAAGCCTTGCAACACCCTTGTTCCCTCCCCGTTACGCACTGGTAAAGCGGTTGTGTAAGCAAGGTTCTAATCTCGTCACGCTCTTGTAGGAAGGCTGCGGTTGCGTACAAGGCGGACACAAGGCTTTGTTCTACCCTTGTTGTGGGGTAATCATGACCTAGTAGAGGGCTTGTGGGGACGTTGTCAGCCATTGTCTTTGCCATGTAGGTTAACCATAGTTAAGTTACAAGGTTTTTACAACGTCTTTTAGCAACCCTTGTCGTACTATGGTTCTACCATTGTTCTACATGGCTTTTCCTTGTATTTCCCTTGCTTTCGTGGCACGGATTTTGAACGTACAAGCTTTGCGTTTTACCCTAGTAATTTTCCATGTAAACAAGGGTCTAACAAGGTTTGCCCTTGTAAAAATTTCTTTCTGTGGGCACTTTACACAATTATTAAAGGGAATGTGGCGCCTTCATAACGTGATTTGAACTGAGATAGCCAAGTTGTAAAGCAAGTCGGAAAACCCGGTACTCAACATATCATTTGTCTTGGAACTCGATATTTCCGTAGAAAAAGCTAAAACCTACCTGATATGTACCCCTCATGTACCCTTATCAGGAGGCCACAGTTCTCATGTCTGTTGGTGTGACGACATATGCTGACTTTCCCTTAAAAAAACGGAGCCTGGTTGCCCCCGAGTCTTCGCATCCCTTTAACCCTCGCCCCACCGGGGGCGGGCATCGATGCCCCCTAAAGTTTTTTTCGGGATAGAAGAAAAACGACGAGACGCAGGTCCGCGGTTGAGGGCTCTATCTATCACCCCATCATTTTACCACCATCTCTGAAATTTTTACCCCGGGTCACCAAAGGTCAGGTCACCAGGCGATGTCAACCAAGGTCACCTCACTTCAATTTTTGAGCTCTCTAAGAGCTACGTTTCTCAGTTGATCAATTTGAAACTTCCTACACTTCATGAACACACCAGGGTCTACAAGGTGTATATCGGGGATTTTCAATTTCGTGACCTGAGGTCAGGTCACGAGGTGACCTCTCCCATTGAAAAAGCATGGGAAAACGCTGCCTTATGATCTAAAAGCCACAAAAACAATTGCAAATGCTCAGCCTGCTCAGATAAGCGTTCTTGGACACCCTTTCACGGATCCCAGAGGTCATATTTTCCCTTTGACCTCTCAAAATTCATAAAAGGTCACCAGGGGACAAAAACAGTATTTTGACAATAACTTTTGACCTAGTTAAGCTAGTGCGCTGAATCAAACACCACCGTGTATGTATCATCACTGGCTTTCATTTGATATACGGCAAGGTCACTTTCTGACCTTTGGTGACCTCAGGTAATATGAGGTTACGAGGTGACCTCTGGTGGTCAAACCACTGGCGGTAGGTCATTAAGTGCCACATAGCGGAAAAAGGTCTGACATTTTCCTATTCAACCTAGTTTATCAGATATCAATAGCTCTAATGGCGTAAGAGTTATGCCCAGTTTTCTTAAGCAATGCATATGTGAGTGAAAATAGCCTATCGTGACCTAACTTGACCTCTGGAGGTCAACCCATTGACCTGAGCGCTTGAACATGTGAAGTAATTTCTTACTGAATTCACGCAAGCTTTCTAATTCATTTTGCAGATTTGTGCTAACCCTGATATTTTCGGAGTTAGAGGGGGGCTATCGATGGCTCCGGTGGGGCGAAGGTGGCGCCGGACCCTCGGTGGGGCGCGGGTTAAACAGATCAAAAAGAAGACCTCATACTGTTTAATTTACTAGTTCTGTCGCAATGTACTCTTATTTGTAAAAGCTGGCATAGAGAGGTGGATCCAGCCGGTTGCTTTGGGGGCCAAACCGATGTCAGCGAACCAAAGAAACCGGGATGAAGTCGGCAGCAATCAAGATTTACTGGCACAGTAATTTTTCAATTTATAAGAGGTACTTATGTACATACCTCAGGAACGGCAGGAATATTGAAATATTTTAGGATGACTAATTTTGACAAGAAAAAAGTTTTGAGAAAGAAAACATCAGCACCGGAGATTAAAGAAAAAAAACGCAACAACTAAACAGCAGTGAAGCATGGAAATTAAGACTGTCACAGACAAGATGGAGCACAAACAACGAAATTTATCATATCAAAAACAAAATGATTATGAAACCGAAGAATCAAACATTTTCACCCTTATATTATTTTAGTTTAAATGTTCGAAGTGCGTGTGCAATTGTGTCTGTGAATTTTTTTAACCGGTACCTAATCCTTATCCTTATCCTTACTCTACCTGGAGGCTGTGAACGCATGCGCCTGAGGCTGCAGCGACCCCTCGGGGTAGAATCCCATCTTATTTATCCTCACCTTTCCTCATCCTTCCTATCTCCTTCCATAGTTTATAATCACTTCAAACTCATCACAACACTTTAAAAACCACCTCAATCGTGTGGAAGTGTTAGTAATACATGATGAAAGGACAAAAACGCTTGAAAATGTTTTTATTGATGGACACGTCCTCCTTTATTGACCAATCATGAAACGTACTAGAAGCATTGGGGTCAGTGACCTTGAAAATGCTGGCATGACCTTAGTCTGTGACCTCTGACCCGGACCTTGACCTTCAGGTGAGGTTACCGTCACCTATTATCTCGCTGATGGTGTTGTGCCATCACCACTCGGCCTTCAATGCAGGCGAACTGGAACGACGGCGTGATTGTGGCGATCTCAAAATGTAGGTCTGACTTTGCAAGCCTGAGTAAAACAACCTGACCGATTTTAAGCTAAGCGCGGCGCACCTCACTTCTCTTCTGAATGGTCTCAAATAAGTGAGGATAATTTCAACAGCGGACACACGAGATGTTTTCGAGGGAACACCATTGGTAAGTGTAAGTCGAGCCATGTGGTTTTTACAATGTATGTTCATACATAATGCACATAACCATGAGCGTTGCCACGGAATTGTTACTGGGACCCCGGATTGGCGATCATGGGGGGAGGGGCGGGATGGGAGGCGAATTCTGAAAACTTTGGCTGCATTTGAAACACTAACGACGATGTGCTCATTGGCGGACGCAGGGAGGGCCATTCCGGCCATGCCCCCAAGCGCTAGAAGGGGGTACAAACTATCTTTTGGCCCCCAAACGCCGGATAAATTTTTCAAAAAAGGTGTTTACACTAGGTCTGTAGAGAAAAAAAATATTCGCTCCCATCCCCCCTCCCCCAGGAGAGCGATCATGTACTTGGAGAGGTAGCTTATACTAGGTCTGCAGAGCAAAAAACATTCGCTCCCCCCTCAGGAGAAGAGGCAGACATGGGTTTGCTCCCCCCAAACTCGGGTCTGCGTCCGCTCCTGTATGCGCTTCACTAACACATTTATGTAGATTTATTTATTCATCTCATATGAGCGACAGGGGCTTGCCCCCAGTAAAAGCTCAAGTCAGTTATACCATCCAGATTCCCTAAAATTACATACATGGCACATGTTAAAAAAACAAGTCAAGACAAAAAGTAAATACAAGGTAAGAATAAAAAGATACAAATATACAAAATAAAACTCTAAAAACATTAAGAAACATATGTAAAGGGCAACGATAAAATACAATGAAATAAAATAAATGGTGCGTTCCTACTGCCTAACATATTTCCGAACTTGAGATTTGAACTGACCTGATGATAATCTAAATGGGTCAGCAAATGGACAGGCAAGCATAAAATCATTAAAAGCTTTGGGCAGCCGACAGTACACACCCCGCCTCACAGTCTCCTTTGTGTACAGTGGTACGCTCAGCAAAGTGCCTGCCATTGCACGTGTTCTTCTTGCTGGCACGTGGAGCGGGAAGCTACCAAGCAGAAAGGCGGAATCGATCTGGGCCGTTAGAATTTTGTGTACAAAAGTAATGTCATATTGCAGTCTTCTCTTGGCTAGACTTGGGATTTTGAAATGGGCCAGAAGTTCATCGTATCCTAGATTAACGGAGGGTTGAGTAGAAACGGATGCTAGCCAGATAAGAAATTTATGCTGAATTTTTCCAGTCTTTCCAGATGCGTTTTGGCAGACCCACCCCAAATAATACATCCAAACTCAAGAATTGAACGAACATTGGAAAAATATGCCGTCAAAATTGGCTTGGGTTTCAATTTCGAGCTCGCTCTCACTCCTCCCACCGGATGGCCAGTCTGGAGCGACCGAATCATCACACCTAACATCCTGTTTGCTCGACTTACGATTTTATCTATATGTTCTGCGAATGTTAATTTGGAATCCAGCCAAATGCCAAGGTCCCGAATGAAAGATACTTTTTCTAGGGCGTCGTTTTCAATTTTGTAGATGTTCAGCATCGGTTTCTTCTTCAGAGAAATTGTAAATGATTTGCATTTGGACGGATTAAGCTGCAGCTTCCAAAGATGAGACCAATTGGCCAAACGTGTCAAGTCAGCTTGAAGTAGCTCTGAGTCCTCAGGAGTCACAATTTTATGATACAATTTTACGTCGTCGGCGAAAAGAAGACAGTTCGTTTTAATTTTGTCCGAGAGATCATTGATGAAGAGAGCAAACAGGATCGGTGAGATAATTCCACCCTCCGGCGTTCCAGAGCGCACAGGTGTCCACTCAGAAAATTTTCCATTAACAACTACGCTTTGCTTTCGATTTGTGAGGTAAGAAGAGAGCCAATTGAGGGCGGCACCTGAGATTTGATAGGAGTTTTGTAACTTATGAAGCAGTAATTTGTGGTTGACACTCTGGAACGCCGAGGAGTAGTCGGTGTATATAACGTCAGTTTGATGACCAGATGAGATCGCCTCCCACGCCGTTTTTAGAAGACAAGCTAAATTTGTATCACAAGAGCGGCGTGGGACAAAGCCGTGTTGGTTTGGGGCCAGGACCGGTTGAACGTGAGAGATTAGTACGTCACATACACAGCGCTCCAGAATCTTGCCGAACAGAGGGGTGAGTGAGATAGAGCGGTAATTTGAAGCGAGTTTTTAGAGCCCTTTTTGTGCACAGGAACGATGTTCGCTTCCGCCCACCTGCCCGGAAAAGCTCCCCGCTGAACACTCATGTTGAACAAGATGACCAAGGAGTTACCAATTGTTCACTACATTCTTTAATAACACGCGCACTAATGTTATCCGGCCCACAGGCTTTGTGAGCCTGTAACGATGTGAGTGCGCGGCGAACATCTCCTTCAGTCACACAAATTCACGCATTGGTAACAGGGAGAGAATGCCCAAAAAACTGGGTCGAGGTTCAAAATGTTGGGGGAGGGGAGTCTACCCTCATTCGCCAGTAGGGGAAGTGTCCTCCCATCCCTCCAGCTGTCGATGCCCATGCACATAGAATGTCTATCCATAACATAATATCCATTAATATCTATAACATCTACCATTACTCAATACCCTTCAAGGGTGAAACTTTCACCTGCATCCAGAAATATGTCATTTGATGAAACAAAGGTTGGAAAATTTTCATAGAACCTGCAGCATCGGAGCATACATCTCCTAATGGGATCCATATTCAGGAGGCACGTACGGAGAGAGCATTACTCAGCGCGTTTGTGGCGTGGGCTTTTACGACGCGCACACCGTGGAGGTACAAATATGGTACTTTAAACCTTTCAGAAGGGATGTTTAAGATCGGTTGAAAGTTATCCAGAAGCCTAAAGAGAAAGTTGCATCGAAAACATTGTTACATAAACTCTCACAGCGCAGCGGGTCACCAAATGCGCCCCCTCCCGCCTCACTATTTTAAAATTGGCCAAAAGAACCGCTCGCGCGGAAAAATGTTACTTGGCTTCATTTAAGAGAATTAATGAGCGTGTCCATAAGTGAAATGATTTAAAAATCAGTCTTATTTCCCTTACTGGCTTTCAAGATCATATATATATATATATATATATATATATATATATATATATATATATATACAGATTTAGAAACCACAATAGCGCGGCCGCATCAGTTCACTTCCATTGTGTACCAAGGTGGATGTCATAACGTCAAAAAATCGGGATTATATGCTGAGGTCACCTCTCATGAATGTCAAGGTCGACGTAACAAGCCACAGGTCCAAGCAATACCAGCATTTTTAATGTCATTGATCCCAGTAAGTACTTTAAGTCAGATAACCTCACCAAGTATAACGAACAGGTATTATTCTATGATGTCACAGTTCAGGTTACTCGATGCAAAGGTATACATTTTAAGCCTTAGAAAAAAAACTTTGTATTCATTCCAAATGCATGAATAAAATGTCAGTTTCCATTTAACCCACCAAAAACGCACACTTCAGAATCCACTAAAATTGTCAATAAAAAACAATATCAAATTTCACGTGCTATAATACTCGCGGCTTATTGCGGTAGTCACCACAATGAAACAATCAGCTACAAAAACCCAGGGTCAAAAGCTAAAGTCAAAGTTTAAGATGGAGGTGAAACCTTCATTTCCGGTTCAACGTTGCTGTACTTACAAACATCACGGGGAATATATGAACCTATGGCACCATATGTAAATGACTTTAAATGATCTTGGCTTAACCCTCGCCCCACCGGGGGCCATCGATGGCCCCCCTAAGGTTTTTTCGGGATAGCAGAAAAACGACGAGGCGCAGCACCGCGGTTGAGGGCTCTACCTCTCACTGCATCATTTTTCCATCATCCCTGAAATTTTTTACCCCGGGTCACCAAAGGTCAGGTCACCAGACGAGGTCAACCAAGGTCACCTCACCCCAATTTTAGAGCTCTGTAAGAGCTACATTTCAAAGTCGATCGATTTGAAACTTCCTACACTTCATGACCCCTCCAAGGTCTACAAGGTGTATATCCGGGATTTTTCGATTTCGTGCCCTGAGGTCAGGTCACGAGGCGACCTCTCCCATTGGAAAAGCATGGGGAAAACCTGTTTCATGATATAAAAGCCACAAAAATGATTGCAAATACTCAGACTGCTCAGAACAGCGTTTTTGACACCTTTTCACGGATCCCAGGCGTCATATTTACCCTTTGACTTTTCCAAGGTCATCCAAGGTAACCAGGGGTCAAAAACAGTATTTTGACAATAACTTTTGACCTAATTAAGCTAGAGCGGTGAAACAAACACCATCGTGTTTGTCTTGTCACTGGCTTTCATTTGATATACTGCAAGGTTACTTTGTGACCTTTCGTGACCTCAGGTCATATTAGGTCACGAGGTGAACTCTGGAGGTCAAACCACTGGCGGGAGGTCTTTACGTTCCACATAGCGGAAAAAGTACTGGCAATTTCCTATCAAATGACTTTTACCAGGCCTCAATAGCTCTAATGACATAAGAGTTATGACCAGTTTGCTTAATCATTGCATATTTGAGTGAAAATAGCCGATCTTGACCTAATTTGACCTCTGGAGGTCAAACCATTGACCTGAGCACTAAAACATGCGAAGTAATTGCTTACTGAATTCACGCGAGCTTTCTATTGCACTTTGCAGATTTGCGCTAACACCCATATTTTCGGAGTTAGAGGGGAGCTATCGATGGCCCCCGGTGGGGCGAAGGTGGCGCCGGACCCCCGGTGGGGCGCGGGTTAAAAGTTTCAGAGAACCTCAAATGGGACCGTAGCTCTATGATGCAGGCAGCTGTGATTGTATTCGATGCTTGTTTCCACTTAATCACCACATTTCCAGAAATAACCCCTGTAAGACCCAGTTTTGATATTCATGACCTCGGTGAACCTTGAATATATTGACCTCAGTCAATGAAAGCTGGTTATAATATAGATGACCATAGCCCCACAAACACCCAAACATACCTTTTCCTAACCCTTTTAGATCGTTATTTCACGGAGGAGGCATTTAAAGGGAATGTGGCACCTTTATAACGTGATTTTGACTGATATAGCCAATGTACAGCATGCCGGAAAACCCGGTACTCAATATATCATTTGTCTTGAAACTCAAAACTTCCGTAGAGAAAAGCTAAAAACCTACCTGAAATGTACCCCAAATGTACCCCAGCCAGGCGGCCACAGCTTCAGCCGTTGCTGTGACGACAGCGCTGCTGTCACGGTGGGTAGTCAGCCTATTGAAGCCCATTGAATAGGGTAGTAGTTGCCAGATCATGATGCTATCCACAGGCAGAGATTTATGTTTCACCCTAGGCATTTAAAAATGAAAATATTGAGCTCATGGTACATTTTTTCAGAGAAATCACGTACGTTATCGTGATTTTCGGCAAAAATGCCCCTAATTACACCACATTCCTGGATTCGACCAAGGTGCCACATTCCCTTTAATAACTCACTTCGTTGCGTGTTGGCGCCAGATCCCTCTCCACAAGGCGTCTTAAGGCAGGTCACTTCCAATTTCAATAGAATTAATATTCTTGAAAACAAAATCCCTCCGAAGAGCTAATATTTGATAAGGTCATTGGCCGGCTAGCCTCATGAGGCGAAGCGATCGCCTTTAAGGTCTGTGATGATGCACGTGATGGTGTTTTTATAGCTCTCGTAATTCTGAAATGAAGCGAGCCTTCAAAAGCTTCACATCAAAGTTACGCTTTTAACGCCGATATCTCCCTCAATAGCGAATCTCTTCAAACCACCCGCTGCCATTTAACACCGATGAAGTGCATGCTCGTCTGCTGGCGCCACCTTTTACACGCTAATTGAAAGCGATGGCAGACGCCGGTGGGACGTCGGAATGCTCCGGCGTTGAATCACCCGCCGTCGTTGTTTACATTTCGATATCGGAGCTGCCGTGGGCTCTGGAGACCGCTAGAGACCGTGCGGACTTGATGAGAAAGCCTCTAGAAGAAAGAAAATCAGTTAGTCCCTTGGTATATACCAACATGTGAACCGGTATAGGCAGGGGCGTAGGAACGGTTTGAAAAGTGGGGGGCCAACCTTAGAGGGGGCCCACCTCAAGGGGGGCCCCAGTCCATGGGGGCCCATACTTATATTTTTTTAGTTAGCTCGTTTGGTGTCAATAAGGCACGCATGCACACTAAGATGTCAATACATGGAAAATTGAGAAAGTAAATTTTGCCCTATGTTTTCGAGTTGTACCTATTATGATATAATAAATCATAGTAAAACGCCAAAAAACAATTTTTTTACCTGGACTCTTTTCAAATACGAAATACATTGTTGAGCTCTTTTGGAGGATTTCAATCATTTTTCACCACGAGTGCGTTTTTTATATTTACAGATGTTTAGGCCCCTTTCATCACATTTACAAAATTAAAAACTGTTTAGAAAACTACAGGCAAGTGAGGCTATTTGATACCAAATAGCCTCACTTCGCTATGCCTACTCAACTTGTATTTGCTTATTTAATGACAAAAATGGGAATATTCATTTAGGTTATTACGGATCCCTTCTTTCCATCATTAGAGATTGATTTAGGTAAAGGCTGATCACAATAAAGACGCCTAGCTATATTTAAATACCTAAAATGATCCGGCATGACTGCAAGTGCAACGTAGGTACTTGATGGCCAGCTTTGTGATGCCGAGGAGGTGTGCGGGCATGGGGTTATAGTGGTTAGTAACTTTGCTTTCCCCGCAACCAACCCAGGTTTAAGGCACGGAAGATTCCTTGTGCAAGGAGCAATTTGACTCCCAAGAAACCCCTCCAACAGGGAAAGAGTTGGCGACGCCATGTAATCCTGGCATCGAAAGACGTCGCGCCTTTCGATGGCTCAGGGACGACTGTTGCTCGGCATTTGGTGCGGGGTTCCTGTCCGATTCATGCTTTGTGTTGGGATTGATATGGGATGGAGTTTGATTGGGCCCAGTTCTCGGGACTCGTTTGGGAACACTCAGGTAGTAGGTGCCTTGGCTTTTTTTACGAAGCGCTCCTCCTCCAGGGGCTTGCAGGCAGCGTACTACCGAACTTAAACATTCCAAGACAAGCTATCGGGCCCGTTTAGGGTTTCTTGTTCTATATTACAGTTGCGGATATTTGTATATTCGTTGCGGGGGCCCACCTTAAAAAGGGGGCAGTATCCCCTGACCCTCGGTTCCTATGCATATGCCGCCCAGGGGACGCCAAATTATCTCGGAGGGCCCCAAGGTCCAGACCATGGCTCAGGAACCCAGATCAGTCAGCTCAAGGGCCCAGACCAGTGCATTAGCCTCGGGACCAGCTTATCAAGGGACCCTACATAAGCACAGGACCCCTAAGAGCTCATCACAGGGGAGCCCCAGATTCGCACAGTGTGCCAGATTAGCTTAGGGGCCCGATTCAGCTCGGAGGTCCCCAGGTCGACTTATGTATGGTCTCAAAACAGCTCAAGGGGCTTGTTCAAGCTCACGGATCCCAGCTTAGCTCAATGACTAGAACAGTACAGGGGCCCCAGACCAACTCAGGGCTCTTGTTCAGCACAGGCTAGCTCAGCTCAGGGGCCCAGATCGGCTGATATAGGGTCCCCTCTCATACCAGCTCAGGGGGCTCCATTCAAGCTCACGGCCCCCAGCTTAGTCCAGGAACCCTAGAAGAGTTCAGGGTCCCCATACCAGATCAGAGGCCCCAGTTAAGCACAGTGGTACCCAGATTAGCTCAGGGCCCCAGCCAGGCTTAAGGGGTCCCAGGGTGGTTGATATAGAGTCTCAAAACACAGTGGCGTAGCCAAGATTCGGCCCAGGAGGGGTCCGACTACCATCGGGGGCCCCAGGCCGGGGGTCCCCCTTAGTAACCGGGGCCCATCTCATATATCTTTTGTATAGTATTTTGATATCATAAAATTCACACAAAGGAAATTGTGTTGTGCCTTTTTAAGCATTTATTCTTATTTTGTTTATAGCTTGATTTTTTCGATCCGACCAAGTGTTGGTAAACTAAGGTCACCAAATATTAAGGATGGCCCATACCTTATTTGGTAGCGTGGCTATAATAACAGCTTTGTGCCATATTTTGGGAACTTCAATGTTGATGCCTGCATGATGTTAAACCTGAGTCTACCTTAATTCACTCGGGTAATCAGACATGTTATTGGAGGTCAGTCGTTTTGAGTACAAAGAATTGGTCTTCTACGGGAAACGATTAACAATTATTTCCCGGTGTCGAATCCATGAACTCTTTAATCATAAACGGAACGAAACGAATAAGAATACAAGGGATATGGTAGTGTGTCCTGAACGTTACATATCCTCTATTCCATCGACAGATCCTGTTGAGATCCAGTTACTTTCTTACCCTTGCTATCTTGTAAACGAGCAAATTACCAAGACAAAAGGCGCCCAAGATATCTATCGCCTTGGCTCACTCTGTTATTGTTATTTTCAACCTTTCATACCTAGTTTCCTTTTTGGGATTATGCTCATCAATTTCTGTCATTACCCTTGTTTCTCTGGTTTCCTACGAAAATATTTGAAAGTTGTTTATTTCAGAATATTTAGGAATGTAGCTATTGGTGTCAAGCTAATAGATTACAAATTGACCGAAGTCCCTGTTCGATTTGCTCTTATGGTAAAATTATATTAATTTTTGCCTTTCCTTCGATAATGGTGCCTGATCGACATGTTTCAATTTGTCCTTTTTTAGTACGCAATAGGGGTAGATACATTTTTTCCGAGGCATATGATTTTGCAAATTTTTATTTGAGCTCTGGGGCCACCTAAGACCAACACTTGTCGGCACTCACAAATCTAATTTTCGGCCGCTCTCCCGATTAGATCTCAGGGGGTCTCTGAGACCGATTCACGGCGCCTCTTGATCAAAACTGGGGCCCCTGAGAATCTCTCGTGACTCCTGAGATTAGTTATCGGCAGTACCTCTGAGACCAATTATTGGGCCCCCCAGATTTGCTCTGGAGGGGGGGCTGAGACTGAATATCGTTGCCCTCCAGATTAGCTCTTGGGGTCCCCTGAGGCTGTCTTTGGGGTGGGGGGAGGGGGACTGGGAATGACTTTCGATAGCCCTCTGAGACATAAGTGTCGCCACCGGCAAAAAAGTGGGGGGGCAGCCAAACTTCAACATGATGCTGACAAAAACTTTCATCATTAGGACCAAAAACTGTTCGAATTTGGGCTCCTCGTTGCCTTCCGCAGCGGCTGGATATAAGAATGTCCGGCTTTCTCTCATTTTGACTGAGATCAGGAAATTTTTTGCCAAAAAGTGGGGGGGGCAGGCCCCCTGCCCCCCCCTTTCCGATGCGTATGCTCTGAGACTTAATCTAGGGCGCCCCTGAGACAAACACCCCGGGGGGGGTGGTGGTGGTGGAATCACCTTTGAGACTGAGTCTTTGGCGTTCCTGAGACTGACTCTCGGAGGCTCCAGATTAGCTCTCCCGGGGCTAAGGCTGACTCGGGGTCCGTGAGACCAAAACTCTGGAGCAACTCTGGGAATTACTCTCAGAACCCCGAGATTAACTCTCGGATGACTCCCGAGATTAACTCCCGAGATAAACTCCCCGAGACTGACACCCGAGAGCCCTCTGACACTAACTTTTGGGTGCTCCCTGAGATTGACTTTTGGGGCCGCTTATACCAAAACTTGGGGAGGGGGCACAGCCTGAGGCTAAATCTCGAGGGCTCCCAAAATTATCCCTCTGTGGCCCCCTGAAACCAGCACTCTGCGGATCAAATTAGACTAACTCTCGGACCCCCGGATTAACTCGCGGGGCCACCTGAAAGTAAATATTTACTCCTGAGAGAGAAGCCCGTGAGACTATGAGGGCCCCCTGGACCGACTCTTGGGGTGCTCTGAGACTGACTCTTTGGGTTCTCTGAGACAGACTCTCAGGGGGACCCCCGAGACCAAATCTCAGGGTCCCCTAAGACAGATTCTTTGGGTCCTCTTGACCGACTCTTGGGGTTCTCTGAGGCTGACTCTCAGGGGCCCCCTGAAATAACTTTTGCGGAGCCCTGAGAACCACTCTCTGGGGGCCCCTGAGACTATCTCGGCCCCCTCCCCTGAGACAGACTCCTGGGGCCCCTGATACCGACTTTTGGGGCCCCCTGAGACTAACCCTCTGGGGCCCCCGAAATCTACTTTCGGGGGTCTTGAGACCGACTCTCAGGGCGGGGACCTTGAGGCCGACTCGGGACGCCCTGAGAACGAATCTTCAGGGACCCCCTGAGACTGACTCTGGGGGCCCCGTGATCAGAGAACTCTTTGCAGTGGTTCAGATTGGCCCAAGGGAGAGTCTGCGGACGCCTAGGGCCCCCTTGGCTACACCACTGCATCCACACTTTCGGGGGCCCTCAGAAATCACCATTTGGAGGCCCCTAAAATAATTGCTCTCCCCAGACCAATACTCCGGAGCCCCTTGATACTGATGCCCGGGGGATGCTAAGACCAAGCACGGGGTCCCACTTAGATCAGGCTCAAGGGGCACCCTTAGGCCCATGCTCGCGCTTTTGTCAGGAGTAACTTGACACCGATGTTCCAGAGCCCTCAAGATCAATATTTCGAGCCCCCCTCGAGACTAATGCTTAGTACTCTGGAGCCCCTCGATGCCGATGCTCGGGGGTCCTGAACCCAGGCCTGGGGCCCCTGAGACCAAGCTCGGGGTCTCATGAGGGCAAGGCTCGTGCCTCACTCATGAGTCCCTCGATTTCAATAGTCGGGGCACCCCAATGGGGGCCCTGAACCCCTGAGACCAAGCTCGGGGGCCCCTGAGACCAAGCTTGAGGGGACCCTGAGACCAAGCTCGGATGCTCCCTGAGACCATCGAGGGCCCCCCGACACCAAGCTCGAGGGTTCCCTAAGACCAAGCTCGAGACCCCGTGAGACCAAGATCGAAACGCCCATGAGACCAAACATCGAAAGGCCCATAAGACCAAGCTTGCCCCCTGAGACCAAGCTTAAGGGCCCCTGAGATAAATGTTCGGTATTCCAGAGCCCTCGATATCGATGATCGGGGGCCCCTGAGATCAAGCTCGGAAGGCCCGTGAGAATAAGCTCGGGGCCCCTGAGTCCAAGTTCAGGGGTCCCCTTAGACCACGCTCGGGGGGCCCTGAGACCAAGCTCTGGCACGCCCTGAGACCAAAATCGAAAGGTCCGTGAGTCCGAGCTCAGGGGGCCCCCGAGATCAATGTTCGGTACTTTGGAGCCCTCGATACCTCTGATCAGGGGCCCCTGAGACCAAACTCGGGGATCCCCTGAGACCAAGTTCGGGCGTTCCCTGAGACCAAGCTCGGAGGGCTCCTGACACCAAGCTCGGGGCCCCTGAGACAAAGCTCTTGGGGGGGCGCTGAGACCAAGCTCGGGGGCCCCTGAGACCAAGATCAGGGGCCCCCGAGACCATTGCTCGTGTTTTCCAGTGCATACGGTCAGCCTTATGCATCAGATGCCCTCGGATGCCCCCTGAGACCAAGTTCGAGGGCTCCCTGACACTAAGCTCGGGGAGAGGAGGGCCTGAGACCAAGCTTGGGGGCACCCCTGAGACCAAGTTCGAGGGCTCCCTGACACTAAGCTCGGAAGAGGAGGGCCTGAGACCAAGCTTGGGGGCACCCCTGACACCAAGCTCGGGGGGCCCCTGAGACCAAGCTCGGGGGCCCTAAGACCAAACTCGAAGGGCACCCTGCGACCAAACTCGGGAGCTCCCTGAGACCAAGCTCAGAGGGCCCCCAGACACCAAGCTCGGGGCCCCTGAGACCAAGCTCGGGGGCCCTGAGACCAAGCTCGGGGCCCCTGACACTAAGCTCGGGGAGAGGGGGCCTGAGACCAAGCTTGGGGGCACCCCTGAGACCAAGCTCGAGGGGCCCCTGAGACCAAGCTCGGGGGCCCTGAGACCAAACTCGAAGTGCCCCTGAGACCAACCTCGGGAGCTCCCTGAGACCTAGCTCGGAGGGCCCCAGACACAAAGCTCAGGGCCCCTGAGACCAAGCTCGGGGGCCCCTGAGACCAAAATCGAAAGGCCCGTGAGACTGAGCTCGGGGGGAGGGACCCATAGACCAAGCTCGGGGGCCCTGAGGCCAAGCTCGGGATCCCCTGAGAGTGAGCACAGGGGTCCCCCAAGATCAATACATCAATATATCAGTGTATTCGGCACTCTGGAGCGTGGAGCCCTCGATACCGACTATCGGGGTCTCCTGAGACCAAGCTCGGAAGGCCCCCCCCACGAGACCAAGCTCAGGGGGCCCCCAAGATCAATGTTCGTGTTTTTAGTGCATAAGGTCAGCCCAGGGGGTCCGCGGACCCCAGGGAACCCCCTCCCCTGGCTACGCTACTGTCAGAATATCTCAAGAGGCCCATTCAGGCTCACGGCCGCTAGGTCAGTGGCTGTAAAGCCTTATAGGGGGTCCCAGACCATCTCAGGGCCCTCAGTTCAACACAGAGGCCCATATTAGCTCTGATGACCAGATAAGCTTAAGGACAATATTAACTTTACGGTCCCAGCTCGGCTCTGGGGCCCCCAGGTCGGTGGATATAGGGTCTGGCCAACTCACGAGGGCCTGTTCAAGGTCACGGTTCCTAGCTCAGTTTAGGCATCCTAGAATAAACAGTTCATGCTGCCCAAACCATCTCAGGGGCGCTCAGTTCAGCTCAAGGGGCCCAGATTAGCTCGTATGGAATCAGAGGCCAGTTCAGGGGCCCCGAGAAGCTCAGGGGACCTTAAAATTGACTCATAGGACCTCAACTTAGTTTAGGGGCCAGGTAAGTTTAACGGGGTTCCGGGGCAAGCTATCGGGCCAGTTTGAGTTTCTTGCTTGATATTACAGTTGTTGATATTCTTATCTCCGTTGCGGGGGCCCATCACAGAAAAGTGGGGGGGCCAGTGGCCCCCTGGCCCCCCCGGTTCCTACGCCTATGGGTATAGGTATAGGAAACCTGTACTGCAAATATTCGCTAGTGCGAGCGGCATTACAAAGAAACGTATTGGTGTAATGTTCGGATCATTCGATGACATCCAGCCTCATAGGCTGTCAGAAATAACACCTCAGTGAACACTTATATTGATACATTCATTTGTTACATGACGACAGCAGCATCACTCCATATCGACCCTGCAATCTTCCGCAGAATATGGTGTCTTGCCAGTCGCACATTAGCCGGGCACGTGCCAAGTATTGATGCGTCAGTCTCCAAAACGGAGATGGAACCACGCAATTAATGCAGTAAATAGCCATGCCACTTCGGCATCTGGGCACTCTGGCCAAGTGAGGGCACTTCACTACTGCGAGTTTTATCTAACATCTCAAAATACACCGATCCTGTGCGCCGTAAGGTTTATAGAGAACGTCGTATATATAACCCCATCAGCATATTTATGAGCATATTAGTAACGCTCTGTGAAAGCGGCATAGTTTCTTCCTTTTACATGTGTAAAACATTATCATGCCTGGGATATCTACCAAGGCGTGTCCCACTTGTTCTGAAGCAGACGAATGAGCAGCGGATAAAATGAGCTAATAATCAGAGCTAGCTATTATCAGACAAACATAATTAAGCAGTTTTTTGCAGACTGACCTAACTTGACCTCTGGATGTCGAACCATTGAACTGAGCGCTTAAACATGGGAAGTAATTCCTTACTGAAATCACGCGAGCTTTCTGATGCACTGAGTGTTGATGTGTTCTCCTAGTGGGGTGTTCCTTGTTTTGTGCGTGGCGCTGCATATGTGTTCCAAAAAATATTTCCCGTCTTTGGGTTCTCCAATATAAAATAAATATTTATTTTCAATACAAATATATGTTATTCTGTACAAAAGTTGCAGGGAATTTCGCAGACTACGTTTTCGAGATGAAATCTACCCTCTACTCCTGCCCCAGAGGTACGGTGGCTTTTCTGGTTTTAGGATCTGATCTGGTTTTAGGTTCGCAGACGGTTGTGCCGCTTTTCTATACCATCTTTATGATGAAGGTAAACGATATGTAGGTAGCTCCATATGTGTGCTGCTTGGTACGTAGCTGTGTGGCATGTCTTGCAATGAATATCTTGAAATCGTATTTTCTGTAGGAAGGTGTGAAAATATCTGTTACGTTTTAGTGTCTGTCGAATCTTTGAAATTCCGTGCTCTTATGCCTCCCTGTAAGGGCCGAGACTCTTTGCCCTAAGCATTTGTGCAAATGCTACAACCCAGTTGGTTTGTATGGGATGTGCAGATTGGAAGTGAAGGATTATAGGTGTGGCTGTGGGCTTGACATATACATATAACTGTGTGCTGTACATGGTGTGCGAGTGAACCGTCGGCGTCGTGTCCAGGAAAACTATTTGGCGACATGGGATGGAGTATGAATATTTAATGCTGAAGGCCAGGCTGGGGTGAAATTTTTTGACAAATTAAAAGAAAAATCCGTCCAGCTTCTCCTGGTCATGACACCACAGACAGAAAAATTCATCCATGTAGATACCTCACATAGCACGCTGACTTTGACTCAGCTTGTATGCTGATTCTATTTTCTATTGCATCCATGAAGATGATAGCAAGTGGGGAGGGGGAGCTATCTTACTAACCATGGCTTTGCTCCAGTTTGGGCGGTAATAGCTGTTTCCAAATATAACTTAGGTATTTGCTAAACAGTGATAACGCAGCTTCTTCATGTCCTCTGTTTGGTTAAAAAAACCGGGACAAATGTCAGCGATCCCAAAAAATTGTATCTTTCTTCTGCGGTCTTTTCATTTCCTTCAAAACTGAAATGGGGTTATATCTGAGGCGCAAATTAGTATTTTTGCGTGGTACGGGTTTACAATTCAGTACCTACAAACCAAGTAGCAGATCTTCACCAAACGATTGAGGGCCGGTTCGAGTAAAATCTTCAAACCACAGAAGTTTTACATGGGACAAAATTTCCTACAAACCTGTCAACGTTGGACGCTTTGGAGGCATAGTCGGATTAGACATCACATCTCTTAGATCCGCCCCTGTACTTGCTAGTCGTGTGCTGCCGCTTGGATACTGTGGTAGCCCACCTTTAATTGGCCCGCGTAACATAGAATAGCGCTAGCTATCGGCTTGCAGACGTATTCCTAGTGTACTCTTACAAATCAGAATTGAGGTAAAGCCTCATCCGGAAACAACGCCCACTCGTCCAATCTTGCCTGGCCTCGCAATATTATTCTCGGACACGGGGCGGACGCAAGTAATTTTTTTATAAAGCAATAATTGGTATTTTGCCTACTGCGGAGGGCCGCTTCACAAGGAAACCACAATTAAAACGCACAAGAAATTTCCCTCCGTGCAATGGAACAGTAGGTGTGTACTAAGAAGTCCGCATATATAAAAGATTTAAAACTTCACGAGTCAAAACGAGTGCATCATTAAGCCTCCACAAGCTCAAAATGTGGAATGTAAGCATTTACACCAGTGAAAAGGCAAACAGATAGAAAAGATACGTGTTGAAAAGTCGAAAAGTTAAAAAGCCTGTGTTTCTAAAACATTTAAGAATGAAATGTCCACGTGTCGACCCCCCAAACCCCACTTTTATTTTGCGGAGACATGTTTAACCCTTGCCCCGGTGGCGGGTACGAGCCACCTTCGCCCTGGTGGGGGGGCTAAAAAGACCCCCCCCACGATCTCAAAAACTAAGAGAGCTAGAAAAAAGCGCAAAACGGCAATCGAAAGCTCTTCGAAAATGATATCGAGAATACTTCGGTCATTTTTCTTGTCAGGTCAATATCAAGGTCACCAGAGGTCAAAATAGGTCAAAATCGCTAATATGAGGTGTACTAAGAAAACCTCCTATATCTCAGACACTATGATAGCTAGAAACATTTTTCTAACACCATTCGAAAGCTCTTGAGATGTGCTTTCATTACAGTGGGATTCATTTTCGTGTCAGGTCAAAGCCTAGGGAGCTACAGATCACTAAATATTGGGCATATTCTTGGGAATGTCCATAGCCACCCATGCATAAGGGCGTTTACTTTTTCGCTAATAGCTTCCAAACTAAACAAGATACAGCCATAGTTTATGCACCATTGCAATCCTCTCGTCAATACGAATCGAATGATATATGATATTGCTATGCCAGGTCAAATTTAAGAATTTGACCTGACCCAGGTCAACGGTCTGACCCAACTTGACCTGGTATAGTCATGATGTATATCATTTGACTTCCAGGGACTATACAAACACTTTGGTGACAAAATAAAAGCTCTATCTTAGTTTATTCAAAATTTATAGAGAAAAACACCAAAAAAATGCTTATTTGACCTAAGGTGACCTTTTAAAGGTCACAAGTAAAAATTTTGGTATCCGCTTCAGAAATGGGCTAAGAGCAAGTCGCAACCGATGTTTGAAGTTGATTCCATCCATACTTACTGAGAAAAGCTCATTTCGTGATTTTCCCCATGCATTGTCAATGGGGAGGTCATGCTCTGCACATGACCTTAGGTCACCAATATCAAAAATCCCGGAACAAATGTTGTAGCTCCTGGTGGGCCCAAGATGTGGTATGAGTTTCAACTTGATCGATTAACCCTTCTTTTAGTTATGCCGTCCTAAGTATTTTTGAGGTGAGGTCACTTCACCTGACCTGGTGACCTGACCTGATATGACCTTGAACCAAAATTTTCAGGAAAGATGTAAAAATGATGAAGGAACAGCTAAACCAGGTTTGGCGGCGCTGCGCGCCGCCGTTTTTTGGTCACTTCGGAAAAACCCGAGGGGGTCTAAAAAGACCCCCACCCGGGCGAAGGTTAATATTGATTTAAAGCGGTTCTGCGTTGGTGAAAAATCAATAGTCTTCCTTATCGCTTCCCGTTTGTATCCGTTCCCAGCAGTTTAATCCCTCCTCCATCATAACAAACCCTCTGACCTTGGCTTCACCCCGTACGAACTCCAAGAGAAATCATTGTCATCGTGGTTTCTCGCTAAGCGAAAATTTTAAATCGTTTCATAATGCTCAGGGAAATGAAACTTTCGCGCCGGGTGGAATATTTTCTCTCATTTTAAGTGATACATGACGTGAAATTGAATCCACCCTTGAAGCTGACGACGTCAAGTTTTACAGCATCGCCAACTGTGAAGCTGACAGCGCGCTACTGCAGCACGAACTCGATCGTTTGCAGCCGCCGTCAGTTGTATGGGTCTTGACTTAAATCCGCCAAAATACCACATCTTCACAATGACTCCAGGGAAGCAAATGTCCAAGAGCAGTGCCAGGGAGAACACATTCATCTGAATTTGGCAGAGCAATTGTTTATGGGGTAATTTCTAGGTAGTAACTAAACTGATATTATTGATCAAAATATGTGTCGTTTTGGGGAAGTCTTACACAGTTCCGGCCTCTCGAGCTCTTGATTTAACCCGCGCCCCACCGGGGGTCCGGCGCCACCTTCGCCCCACCGGGGAGGGCCATCGATGGCCCCCCTCTAACTCCGAAAATATGGGCGTTAGCGCAAATCTGCAAAGTGCAATAGAAAGCTCGCGTGAATTCAGTAAGAAATTACTGCGCATGTTTTAGTGCTCAGGTCAATGGTTTGACCTCCAGAGGTCAAATTAGGTCAAGATCGGCTATTTTCACTCAAATATGCAATGATTAAGCAAACTGGGCATAACTCTTATGTCATTAGAGCTATTGAGGCCTGGTAAAGTACATTTGATAGCAAATTGCCAGTACTTTTTCCGCTATGTGAAACGTAAAGACCTCCCGCCAGTGGTTTGACCGCCAGAGGTCACCTCGTGACCTAATATGACCTGAGGTCACGAAAGGTCAAAAAGTGACCTTGCCGTATATCAAATGAAAGCCAGTGACAAGACAAACACGATGGTGTTTGTTTCACCGCTCTAGCTCAATTAGGTCAAAAGTTATTGTCAAAATACTGTTTTTGACCTCTGGTGACCTTGGATGACCTTGGAAAAGTCAAAGGGCAAATATGACCCCTGGGATCCGTGAAAGGGTGTCCAAAAACGTTGTTCTGAGCAGTCTGAGTATTTGTAATCATTTTTGTGGCTTTTATATCATGAAATAGCTTTTCCCCATGCTTTTCCAATGGGAGAGGTCGCCTCGTGACCTGACCTCAGGGCACGAAATCGAAAAATCCCGGATATACACCTTGTAGACCCTGGAGGGGTCATGAAGTGTAGGAAGTTTCAAATTGATCGACTTTGAAATGTAGCTCTTACAGAGCTCTAAAGGTGAAGTGAGGTGACCTTAGTTGACCTCGTCTGGTGACCTGACCTTGGGTGACCCGGGGTAAAAAATTTCAGGGATGATGGGAAAATGATGCAGTGAGAGGTAGAGCCCTCAACCGCGGTGCTGCGCCTCGTCGTTTTTCTGCTATCCCGGAAAAACCTTAGGGGGGCCATCGATGGCCCCTCCGGTGGGGCGAGGGTTAAGGTGTGGATGTGCTAAAATCAGTAGACCACCAATATTCGCCTCGGGGAAAGCAGATATGCATTTTTAGTATTAAGTAATTAATTAAGTTCAATTAAGTAGGTATTTGTGACTCAATGAAGCTAATCATTACAGTCGACATGTGACGAGCCCACTCCCCCTCCCCGCCTCTTCTAAAAATGATATCACTCGAGTTCGTCGCAAATTATGCGGTTTCGTTGGCATATCATATAGTCACACCATTGCCTTTACCCACGATTTCTTATGAATATGCAGAACATTATATATACTCTTTTCAAATTTTTAGAGATCTGAATGTTTAAATAAATGCCCGCAGATTTGAACCTAACTAATTCTGGACGCCAAAGCCAAATCCAGCTCTCTTTTGCTGTTAAGTGAATCAGATGCGTCTGATATGCTACGAAGTGCATTACAATTCCTATCCCATTAACAATCTTTCCAAAGACCGACGTGAAAAGCCGTCTTTCCACTATCACATTTCGGATCTGGAGATTGGTACGAGGCTCCTGTCTTTACTTCCGGAGACACAATTAAACCGTGGAAGATTGAATTCGAATGAGATTACTTTTCCGCTTCCACAGGCGGGACTGACTGGCGCTCCGCCTTTCTTTGCACAGCACTCGTGCGACCGACTCCAACTGTCGAGCACCGCATAGGCCTCATTTAGCGAGTGAGATGCTCCCAAAAATACGGTCAGGGTGATTGCATTCTGAGAAGCTGGCTGCAATTATCTTACACGTGTTGGGCATAGGCTGGACCATAATGCATCCGGATAGTCATTAAAAAGCAATCTAGTGCACACAGGCCATTTCACCCTGACAAGGTGAGAGTTAGAGTGTTCTTAATTGCACCTTCCCAAATACCGTGCCAGGAATGTATGCGTTCTGTGGGAGCTCTGGGTCAGGTCACCGAATACAGAATGTCTCTTAAAAGCGCTTTATTAACCATGACGAGATGTAATATATTGCCATTTAAGCGTGAGAAAAGAGGTGTGGTGGGCTGGTCCTTTAAGGTTCGAACCTGGCGAATAGCAATTTCCAGGAATAACACTGGAGAGTGGGAATGGCGAGGCTGCATGATCACACTTCGCATACAAATTTAAGAATACGTGAAACAAAACCAAATCGTTAACTGGATCATGGTTTGAACTAGCTTTGAAACCAAAATATTAACGTATGGCCACCATTTTCTTTTACTGATGGACTGAACAAATATTCCCTAAAATTTGAAAAATATATCAAAGTCTAACCGAAGGCATTTCCACAGTTTTAGTCCCCCTGGCCTAGCGCTGGTAATCTACACCTTGTTTAGTCAGATAGTATAGTACAGTCAACACTTTTTGTAATAATCAGGGCTGCGGCCTCCTAAAAGCAAGAAAAATAATTTTCTTAGCTTGACTTGAGGGAGAGAAAAAATACTTAGTGTCAGTCACCTTCTAACCGTATAAATGCACAAATAATTTGAAACTCTTGCACGTTTTCCTTAAAAAAAATCAGAAAATAGTTCAGCAGCCAACAATGGAGAGGCTCTTCCCCATTTACCAGAATGGGTCGTCCTGAACAGTTTAAAAGCTTCAAAATCTATTTCACCCCCCTTCATCTCCCAGGCCCCATACCGGTACCACAATGGAGGACAAAACCACTTGGATTTTTAAACAATCTCCAAATGTGGTGGAGCTTTGTTTCTTGGTAACTGGCTCTTTGTTTAGCAATTGTCCACGCAGCTGTGCCCAGGCTCAATCTCCTCTTCAATTCCATTCACGCCGTGGGACGACGGCGGGTCACAAAAACTGCAGCTCCAATTAAGCCGTGCTGTCGTTGAGCTAACGACCAGCTGAGAAACGCCCTCCGCACAGGATCCAGGAGATGGGAGACACAGACTGGATTAGGGTCAACCTCATTGTTTGGAGGCCTGCGGAATGCGGTTACAGGGACGACAGATTGGTTGTATGGCAGGTAACGCCCGACATGAGCGATACTGATGTAAGCTTTTAAATGTGGGTATCGTGGTTTTTACCGTGGAACGCGTCGTATGTACATGAGAATCAAGCCGAAAGCCACTCGCACAAGACAAAGTGACAACGCATCTAGTTCAGTTACATTATTTTCACTGGAATCGAGAAATATAAAACCAGTTCATATACTGACCAATTTTTCCGATGGGTGGCACCACCCACTTAGTCTTCGCTGTTGAAAATCAACAGGAATAGAAAAGCGGGAAAGCCGATTTTCCTTTCCTCTTCGGTTTCAAAGGTTCATTTTGTTTAATTATCCTGGTGCAGTTCCAGGGATTTTTTTAGAAACTGATGTGTTTGAAACTAACTGCTACCGCAACGCTCATTTCCAGTGTTTCCCATCGAGCCATTTTCATTGTGATGTCTGAGAAGAGATTGGTACCAGTTGTGTCACGTGTCCTAATAGGTAGGCAAATATCGCACTCAATTTAGCCCAGTGGCACTGAGCCCCACCTCCCCGCCCAAGTAAGTACCCACAGTGATCAATTAAACTTAGGTTTGTAGCACCAAAAATACCATTAAAGAAAATGTACTAATCAGAAATCATTTAGATTGACAAATGCTAATCTTTTAAATATTGGACTCAAATCATTGAATATATACAAGTATGCCCCATGAATGCTTCGTAATAAAATGGTGAACTGTTTTCCTCCCTCAAAATGTGAATAAATAAACAGGGCATTGGACGGTTTCGACCATACTGAAACCATGGCATGTCACAGCGACTCGCCCAAAATTGCCCTCGGCTATGGAAATATTGCAGTCTGGTTGTGAACCTTACCAACTCTAGCTGTCTTTCACATCCGGCAAACAAAGCGACACGTTGACTCAGCTCTAGCCAGATAGATGACGGCGGAAACGATGTAAAATTTTCGTCCATCGCAGCCAGCCTTTCTCTGAGCTGGGAGACCTATAACATTGATTACCGTGGTACAACCCACGTATTCATCACGAGTATCAGGCTGCTTTAATTTTGACTGGACCTGTAACCTGTGACAGATGATCATATTTTAGTGACGTGCGGGCAGGGCGGGCGGGGGAGAGTAATGCGCCATCAATCTACGTAAAATGATTATTAATAATTACTCCTTATTTACTCTTGTTAAAGCGGAATATACACCATAATCACTCTTTTAAAAACCTGACAAAGTATTTCCATGGCGTTTTCTAGCTTTACTGGCTTGCAACAAACGATGTTCAGCGCAGCCATTTGGAAAGTCAATAGCGACTTAGTGGCTGCCTCCAACTAGGACACGCTCATTTTGCAAAGCATGAATCAGCTCATTAATTTTCCAGCTTCGCGTTGCCCATTGATATGTGCTTAATGAATGCAAATGAGATGGAGCGGCCACACAGCTGTCCCCCGTCGCATTCATAACGGTAAATTGATTTCACACGGAGCTAGTCAACAGATAGATGAGCCGGAAACGATTTGCTAAATCTGACGTGAGTTGTGTGGAGATTAACCCTTATCCCACTTGGGACAAATGACGCACTCGACGGTGTTTCTGAGACAATGGAGAAGTCCAGTTCGCAGCGCAGTTATACTTTGCAAAACTAAAAAATTAAGGGTTTGACGTTGTATCTAACCCCAAACGATGTTTCTTACCAGTGGCATGCTGTCTTTAATGAAACATTTTAACACTCAAATAATCACTCAAGCCAGAGAATGAATGGCATCTTTCCGGATTTCCTAGATGATACATCTTCTTTCCTCATTAGTTATTTGATTTCTATAAAGCCTCCCGTTTTTTTCACTAGTGAACGCTAATGTCTACTCTGTCACTGTGTATCGCTCCGCTGTTTCAGGCGGATTGTGCATATTAGCACACGCTGTGGAGGGGTCTTAAAGTGCCCCACTCCTAATTTTCCGATGTGAACGAATATTCATCTAGGTCTATGAAAGTTGGTTATAATGTAGGTCACTATCACCCGCACACACATCCAAGCGGGATATTTCTTAAACCTTCTGGATTCTAGAGATCTCGGGGGGCACTTTAGGACCCCCTCCACTGCACGTTGACGCCAGACCCCACTCCACTGCGCGAGCTTAGGACCCCTGAAGATGGGCCTGGTGTGATAAGACTAAATTTTTTCAAAGCTATATCCATTTTCCCGTGAGTTTTTGCACGGATATACGTTAATTAGATGTTTGGTGAGCGCGATAGCGATATAAACCATACACAATCTACAAAATGCAAAAAAGGCCTAATTTTTTTAAGCGAAGCAAAATCGAACTTCGATGGACATTTCCAAATCCTCTAGATTAAAGTCCTAACTGGCTTTGCTACATCGTATGATACTTCACTGTGAAACATTATGGCATGCATAAAAAACCAGCAAGGGCTAAAGCTGCAGCTGTAATTGCAACTTGAGAATGTACTGTTGGCCAGAATACATAAAGTAAAATACGTACAATTAAATGCTCATAACAAATCAATATACTTCAATACCAAATCTTACTAGGCTGGCAGTTTCAGGGCGTTGGCTCGAACTGGCATGCAGTTTCGGAGCGAGGCGTCGGGCAATAATGACAGCTCGTTTATTGTACACGCATGCCGCTAAGGTCATGTCTGCTGTGTCATTGAAAACAAAGAACTGCTCTAGACCATTTAAAGATATAATCTTGCCCTAAACAAAGACAACAGACGCTTGAAACGCTCCCAAATTTTTGAACGGGGAGGGAGGAGGCCCTCCGGCGTTGCAAGGATGAGCCTCCGAAGCCATTGGTTTGATCCAGGATTTCCGATCGGGGGGGCACATAGTCGGAAAGGAGGATTTCTGATCGGGGGGGCATATAGTTGGAAAGGAGTGCCAGCCGAACCAAGAGTCACCAAATCCTTTCAAGTGGGCGCAAAATCCTATCGCGGGATCCGATACTCGCATCTCGGGGAGAGATATTTCAAAGGGGATCGACCTTACAGGGGGCGCCATGACGCCGTGACCATTTCAGGGGGCGCCAGAGGCAGAGGTCGGAAAAAGTGTCAAGTGCCACGAACGGAATTCGAAACTGAACTTTTGTAGCCAAGAATGGATATTTTAGAGCTATTTCTCTACAACTATATGGTGATACGGCCTGACTGCCCAACTAGTTTGCCATTGAATGGTTACTCTCATATCCTACTAATTTAATATTATACCTACTATCCTACTGGTGATAAGGTAGTGAGGTAGTGACTCATATTAAGGCTTGCAAAAATGACTTGCTTGCATAAATTTTAGTTGATTTTCACAGAAACAGCGCGCATGGCTCAACGCAAACACCAAATGCCGTTTATTAATATAAGAACAATGGATACCGTGGCGAATCAATTCTTAACTACCAGTTCAATCTGGGGGCAGCGATTGGAGCCAGGCTACCTCAATTTTACATCCCCAATAACCCTCGACCATTGCCAGAAATAGCCTTCACTCAAGACGAATCCTCCACACATCATAGCGAGCTGGCGACTGCATTACTCACTAGGTCAACGGGCTTAATGGGACTCAGTTTGATTTGGTAAGTCAATAAAAACAAATAATAAGGTGGAAAAAAGTGAATAATTAACGGGCAGCTGAGGCTTTGCAGTATGGGAGGAGAGTTCTTCAGCAGGTTTGGGTAAATAGCACTACACCGTCACAGCTGCTTGAAATAGCGTACCTAAAGCAGAAACCCCAGACCGTCACTTACTTCAGTCTTGTTCAATTTCAGCAGCATTCGTATACGCCTGGAAGCCTATGAAAAGCGCACACTTTCTGACAGTTTCCAAACTTTTTTCTGACAACTGCTCGGTTACTGACCATCCGGAAATTCCTTCTCCGCCAGCCACATCTAAAACAAAACCACAAAATAGTCAGGAACAAGTCATCCTGCGTGTATGGGTGAATATATACGTCACGGATATATGATATGGCAATATACATACATATATATATATATATATATATATATATATATATATATATATATATATATATATATATATATATATATATATATATATATATATATATATATATATATTCATTTATTTATTTATAAGGCTGGATGTCTCTTCTCGACCCAGGAGGGGGAGGTTGGGTGGAGTTAACACTGGCACGGCAACACAAGCACTATACAAAGTTTATGGGATACCTAAAAACCAGGGGGTCCTGACCATTCAACCCCAGGATCTCCACCCATGTGTATATATACACATTTATGTATAGTATAATTTGGTAACAGTTCATTATCAATATGTACATCTACAGTGAAAAAATTATAAGCTCTCTGATCCACGATGACAGGCACGACGCGGCCAACAGTTTCTAGACAGAAACTAGGTCGTTGACCTCACCGATTGTGGTCCGGCCGGACTGGCGTGAGCGACAGTCCCGGCTCGGTGTGACGGCCGCGAGCAGGCCGGGATTTTCGGGATGACTGTAATGGTGAGGCGGGCGCTAAATGATGACTGGAAGCCGGTCTCATTCGTCACTGGCAATGGGCGACGTTCGCCCTCCGACCCACTTCGATTCGACAAACTACACTCAACAGGAAGTCCCTTGCTCGCCGTCAGGAAGCCGCTTCCAGCGCCGCCCCGCAGCGCGCGGCTCTCTCTTGGCTGACACTGCGGTGGTGGCTGGCTAAGCCGAAGAGAGACATTTTATTTGCGGGGGATTAGACTCTTCTCCGACTCGGCGACTTGGTGGTAGCTTGAAATTGGATGTCGGCGCATCGGTGGTGGCTTTTGTGGTGGCACTGCAGCTCTTGAAAATATGCTATGGAATGCAATGGCTATCAGAAGCAGTGAACGGCATGCGCGTATTCAATACTATTGGATACGTATTTAGAATACATATGCATTTGAAATACATCAAAATCCATTTCCACACAAGCAGCCGGTGAGATTTAAGCAGGTAGGGGGTACTGCCAACACGAATTCTCTGCAGAAGCCACCAGAATTCAACACGCTTGTCGTTTACCAGCTTTTACCTAACAAGGACAGATTGAAAGAGGCTTCTAGTGGCTGGTCGAAAGAAGCGACATCGGTCGGACATCACTCTTAAATTCTCTCGACTTCGCATACTTTTCTCTTTCTAACTCCGGTCACAAAGCTAGGATGATTGCTGGCTCGCAGAATCAGCTTCCATCTCGACCGGGGTCGGGAGCGCCGAGCGACTTTGTAGTCGCCGACTCATCCCGCCCAGACAATGGCGCCGTAATGATAATTGTGGTGCCGCCTTTTTGCCCTGCCTGGCATGACAATGGAGCCGGCTGCGCCGTCGCCGGCGTTGTTTGGAGCGCGCGGGCCGACGTCGTCGCCGACGGGCGGCCCCGGTGCGACGCGCAGGACAACAGCACTCGGCGGCGCCGCATTCAGATGTCACGGCGACTCGGCGGCACAAACAGCGCAAGGGCACGTGTGAGTGAACGTGAGGCCGCACTCCTTCCTCCTTGTCGCACATAAGCCGCTTGGCAGTGCGAAAAGTCAGACAATGCCTGCAGATAGGCCCGCCGAGGTAAACAACAATTGTCGTATTCTTGCATCGCATGGAGCCGTGGCCTTCTGTTGGTTCTATGATGCCCTTGTGCTGTTCATTCCAGCCGTGGTGAATCTGCCCAGTTTCTGCTTTTTCCGTGCTAACTCGTTTTTTCTGTCATGAGGCAAATCCTTTCGAAAAAGCGGAACTGTTTACCTGGTGGCCTCATGAAATTATTCAACATCTCTCAACATAGGCTGTTCAAAAACTGTAATAGAGGCTTCCCTCCAACTCAGATACAACTAGACCTGGCCTGATAAACTGCTTGGCCAAATAAGTTTATGACCATACACCTTTGTTCTAGTGCATTGGTCTATGGGGAGGGGAACATACCATGGGCGGAACCAGGGGAGGCGCAAGTAAGAGCACTTGATCCCCCGATTAGCCCTCTGACACCCCCTGAAAGGCTAACGGTGCCACCCTGGAACGTCTCTTCCCCTCCCCTCCCACCGCCCACCAGGACGCGAGTACTGGCTCCCCGCGATACAATTTGGCACCCCTTGATCGGATGGCAACCCTTCCGACCATGTGCCCTCCCTCCCTCCCCTGATCGGCAATCCTGGATCCGCCTATGGAGTATGAATCAGTGCATAAGGCAAGGGTAAGAGCAGCCATTAGTTGAGACAGCTGATGCGGGGCAGGGGGGATGGGTGGCTTAGTGGATAGCACCAAAGTATCCTAAGCCATCGGTCCTGGAGTTTGAGTACGGGCAAAGCCTCTGAATAAGTTATTATCATCCCTCCAGTCCCTCCCAACAGGTAGGAGTTATCGATGTCGTATAACCTTGGCAGTTGGTACGTAGTTAATCCCCAATAATAATTATAGATGGGGTGGCCAGGACCAATCCAAAAAGCCGCGCAGTAGGACGGTGTATGAGCGGAAGGAGGCCATCTGCGGGGGGGCTCACCGTCAGGAGAGAAGGAGGTGCGTTGTAGGGACGACCGGTAGCCGAACATGTAGCTGACAGCATGGTAACAACAGCTATTGCGGGCTGGTAGCTGGTGGTAGATGGAGCAGTGGACTGCGCTGCGAGGAGCATTGAGGAGACAGGGGCAGACTTCAGCGAGACGGTGGACGGTAATAACACAGAAAACAGTAAATGGGGACAGGCGGCTGTTCGCGGGTCCCCCGCTCCTAAAAAAGCAGCGATAGATAGTAATGGCACAACAGGCAGGACCACCGACCCACAGTGGGATGGCAGCAGAAGGCAGGGGAACGGTCAGCAGCAGGGGTACCAAGCTGAAGAGAGGCGGCCTTAGCAGGAGGGTTTCCCACAGAGGGTAGCAGTCACAGCAGGATGTTGCCGAGATCAGAGGCGCAGTAGGGAGTGGAAGTGTGACTGGAAGCAGAGGTTAAGCAACAGCAGGGGATTGTGCAGCAGAGTGATGGAAGCCGGCGACAGCAGGCGACAGTGCAAGAGACAAAGAGGTGGAAGCCGGCGACAGGAGAGGATGGTGTACCAGACAGAGACGGAAACCGGTGACATAAGAGGACGGTGAGGTACACAAAGAAGTGGAAGCCGGCGACAAGAGAGGACGGTGTACCAGACAGAGATGGAAACCGGTGACAATGAAGAACAGTGTAGCAGATTCTCTCTCTCACACTCTCACTCTCACTCTCCCTCTCCCTCCCTCCCTCCCTCCCTCCCTCCCTCCCTCCCTCCCTCCCTCCCTCCCTCCCTCCCTCCCTCCTCCCTCCCTCTCTCTCTCTCTCTCTCTCTCTCTCTCTCTCTGATGAGGCCTTTTGAGCCTCCCCTTTTCTGCCAAGCGGCGTTCCCCCTGCGCTGCCCGTGTGCGCCCTTCAGGCGGAGACGACCCGCGCAGGTGCGCGCGCGCCCGCAGCGGTGTTATCGCGTCGCGTCGCTGACGACAGCCGTCGCAGGTGCACAACGTCGACGGAGGAGCACTTATCACCACTGATCTGCGGCGCGACGCCAGACTGCTAGCTGAGGGGTGTGTGACTGAGATCTGAGAAGCTCTTCCTAAGCATGAGGCATGCACACGTTGCCTATTCATGGTTTGAGGCTAGTTCATTGTTTTTAATGTGATCAACTTCATGTTTATCTTGTAGAAACTGTCCCTTCCCTCACTGCATAGTCTTATACTAAATGGGGATTCTCTCCAGCGCTGAAGGAAAACCGAGCAAGTGAATGGATCTGAAGCAAAAAAACTGTTTAAAATCCTGAAAATGATCAACAATTAAAGTTAAATAAATTTTAACACTGACTCAATATTCCATTGGGGGTGCCCGGGTACCCCCAAAGAGATATAAAATCCACACCCTTGCACAGCGCAAATCACGAAGGTGAGGTCGTCTGCCAAGCCACCTGATATTACAATCAAACACGCATCAAAGTGTTGCCTCAATCGCTCCAGTACTGGGTTATGTTGCGTGAGCTGTGTGTATGCGTCGGTGTTTCCACCGCCCCCGACAGCGGACATGAGTAGCGCCCGTCCGCCCCAGGCCTTTCCCACGCCTCTTTTGCCGCAGCCCGGCGGCAGTGCCAGTGGCGCGCGCCGCCGTGTTGCGACGCCCAGTGTCCAATCTGGCAAATTGGCGTGCTGCCGGACGGCGCGACGCTATGCCGTGCCTTGTGGTGACACAGACAAATCGCGACGGAGCGGCTGACGAATCGACCACAGACACGCCGAACGCTTCTGTTGACGTCACGCAGTTTTCACGTTCTGGGGTGTCGACCACGAACGCGTCAAATGGCAACCACGGGGTATACTCAAGACAACTTCCCGAGTCAGCACAATTGGCTTTTTTGCACATTGTTCATTCGGAACTGTTGCCCTGAAAGCACTTTAAAATCGGGAGAAGGCATGACAGTGTGGTGCGCTTACACATCTGATATCCTTGTGTTTTAGTTAACCATGTTTACCCACCCAGCAATCACTTTGCAGCAATTCAAGTATTGTTATCAGGTTGTTTGCAGAGCCGTTCCTCAGTTTTGCAACAGCCTCAAACGAATGTCGCGACCGGCAAGGATTTCTACAAAATCCTTCAATATCGTGCTGATTAATTCTATAACTGCGTTCAACGGATGGAAAATGTGAGTCTGGTCAACCACGACATTTTATGCACTTCCAGCCAGACTGGTAATCCTACCCCTTTAAGACTTCTGATACTCCATTCTGCGAGTGTGTTGAAAGGTGTCATCTCGGCACAAAAAACTCCGCCAACCGGCCCTGTTCATACACCACGCTTTAGGAAACCCCAAATTAGCTGCACGCCTAAGCCTTCCAACAGCTTTGCAAAACGAATGATGCTGATAGCTTGTCCCTGCATAGCTATTTCGCAAAGAAATTGCCGCCCAGGCTCATGTATTCCCATAAAATTTCATGTCAACCGACGCAGCTGTGTGCGTGCTATGAATATATAATGAATGGCCCGCACTTGCTCCTAATGCCAGGACGGAGCCTTGGTTGCGCCTAACGCAGCTTCGGAGCACGCGTAGCTGAAGGTCCAGCCAGCTTGATAGCTTGACACCGCGCAGTCGAGTATGAGGAGATGGGTGCGTGCGCCTCGGGCAAGTTTTACCACCATAATAAAGAAAATAAGGGGTAGGTATACAAAGCACTCAAAACGTATGGTTATTCAATTACCTTTTTAGTCCATACACGGGAGGAAGGAAAAATAAAAAGGACACAGGTTTTTCCCCTGCTTTATGAAGACTAGGATTTGGGGTTTGATCTGCCGGCCGCGCTCTGGCGCAAGTGATGGCACGCTACTTTCCGAGCTCTCAAGGTGGACACTGCGGGTCGAGTGGAGTTCGTGCCTGAAGTGGACTCTGAACGCATTGTTCCTTTGCATAAGCTACGTCACTGACAAAAAAAGTGAGTATGCCAATCAATCTTCCATTTCCTGCTGACAAGAAAATGTCCACTCTTGACCAGGAAATTTTTTTCGATGATGGGCTCGCTGCTGACTTTCCCATATAGCATTTACAAATATTTTGATCCTTCTACAATTTGTGTGAAATTGATACATTTTCTATGAAGTGGGGATCAGACCTCCAATCCGACTCACCCCATCTCCCGACGTGTGAATTCCATGGGGTGCCCAAGATAGAACCACTGAATGATTGACTACCTACTGGATGGTCGAAAACCAAAAGCAGATGGTCGAAAACCAATCACGACTCCCACTGCGTAGGATTTGCACATAATCCACCCCATGTGAATTGGAGAACTAAGATAAGTAGCCCTGAGAAAAACTAGAGATGCCTTCAGACTTATGTCTTCACCATCACGGGCATAGCGACAGCCGCGGCACATGACCTTCGCAGGCGTCCTATAGAGAAGTCACTCTTGTCCCCCTTCAGTTCAGGGTCGACATTACCAAACCACGAGGCGGCGGTATGCGTACCGGCGCTCTCACAGCGTCGCCGCCGGCACTCTGTGCGTGGGTGTGTGCTCAATGGTCGCACAGGCACTGCAAAAGGGCGGACGCTGTAACAATGACTGCGCAAGACCGCATCGGCACAAGGCGCACATTCACTCCCGCATCAAGCACGCCCACACCGCACACAACGTGCGACAGTGCGCGCCAGTCATGGTTGAACATGCCGTCGCCAGCCGCCAGCCAGATTTACCTCCGATAGCGGGACACGCGTCGTAAATTGCGCGCCAGGAATTGGCGCGAGACCGCGGCGGCACGCCGCCGCATCAGATGGGCCACTACGTCTTTCCAGGAAGCGCAGCTCCCGCGCGACTCCTTCGTGCCAGGGTGAGACCGGCGACAGGACAGAGACGGCCACTGTCTCCTCCATCCAATTCGTTCAGCCATGCTGGCTGCTGCCAATGAATCAAGCATGCCAGAATTGTTTTAGTCCGCAACGGCTGGTCCCATGCAGCTGGGTGAATTATACACGTTCTGTGCGCGGCGTGAGCCGAATCTGGCACCTCCGCTGGTGTTCCGGCAGATAGCTTCATTTCTAAACCGAGTGCTGGTTGAAGAAACAGATTTGAATTCGTACACCCCTATTACCCTGTTATTACTCCAGATAAAGATTAAGGAGGTAAATGGTGAGCGAGACGAGGCGAGCAACGTTAGGCTTGAGGCAGGATAAGCGTACCGAGGCGCTAGAGGACAGAACATTTTCACCAACGGAAACTGACTTCTTCCCAGCGAGTAGAAAGCTTCCCTTGACGACAATGGTTTTGGGAGTCTTCAAAGGGAGAACATAATTATCTCCAGCGCAAATAATTTAGTAGTTTATGTACCAGAGTGTTATATCGTATTATATTGAAGGGATTATGTGCACCTCAGTGGGTAGCAGTCTCAGTTTTGACAGCAGTCGATCTTCGCATTCTCTGATATTTCCCAACTATTTTCGGTTCGATGGCGGTTTCACCCCAGCGTATCCCCTATATGTGTAAAGAACGTGTTCCATTTTCATCTAGCGACCACTGTTCATGACCCCACCCGTCGTTCGAGTGGTGGGCATGGTTCATCCCCTTCGTCGACAGCACGCATGACACGCACGATTGGTCAGCCCCCGCTCCGAATGTTTCCACACCTCCTCTGCTCCACTGGGACCAGCCTCCCAACAACAGCCCTGCTGCGGGTTACTGCTCTGCCACTGCACCATACGCCCAGGTCACGAGCTACCTGTTGGCATACAAATTCTGGCCAGATGAACAGTGATGACTCAAGATGAGTCCCCAAGATAGCGCGGGGGCGCGAGCGTGTGCTGCATATGGAACTAAGGTACGGATGCCGACTCTTCCGGGTATCTCCAGCGGTGGTCCGTGAAATGTGCGTATGCAAATCTGGTGGCCAGATCTTCCCTTATAAAAAACTTTCGTTCCAACGGTGAGAACTTATAGACATCAGAAACCAGTCAGTGTAGGAAAGTGTGATGAAACGTTGATGAGACGGTGTTGCTGAATCGTAAGTAAGCAATTCCTAGCACAAACAGTGGCAGACATAGACGGTCTGTTTGGGAGTGAGGCGGAGACAGGGTCAAAAATAGTATAAACGTTTTTTAAGAATTAATGAAAATCCACAAAAACAAAAGACTGATAATTTCATTTTAATCCCTCCCCTCCTGGATCCACCAGGGGTGGGGAACTAGGTGCGTGCATTGCACAAGGTCGTCCAGACTGTCTGTTCATCAACCGTTAGAGGCTCCCATAGTGATGCAGTTTTGACCTTCATCGTTATCTTGATCAGAATTGTTTTTATAAATTTTGTTCAAGTTGTTCCTTAGTACGGTTGCTGGAGTCGGAGTCTCACTAAAGTCATCAAGGGACTTGTCACGGAGACCCCGACCCCACCACCCGAACGAGCAACTCCTCA